>RJWT010039391.1:0-12694 GCA_004365215.1 Cuniculus paca | reverse complement strand
GCTTAAGCAGATATCTTCTCAGCATTAGTATCTATTGTGTCTAAGAAGAATTTTGATCATTTCTTACCTTTATTTAACTGTCAACCTGTTTCTCTCAAGAGGGAAAGAGTCATCAGAAATATATCTTCTTTTACCATTTGCTGAACTTCTTGTTTCCCCTTAGAAATTCACTATGGGGAATAAACTGGAAATCAAGGCTATTTATTTGGTCAGAATATTTAATGATATCGTTTTATCCATTTTAAAGTTTCCCACTATAATGATAAAGAAGTGATTTTGACTTTTTTCCTTTTTGGTACTGGGAATTGAACTCAAGGCTTCATGCCTGCAGGGCAGGTTCTGTGTCACTGAGTTATGTCTTCATCCCTAAAGAAGTGATTTTTGTGAATAAAGAAAAGAGAAAGCATACATGGATATTTTGGAGTGGTGGGATAAGTACCTAGTATGCATCAGGGTCTTTTATTCTGCATATTTAAACCATTTGCCTTCTTTCACATCCAGAACTAGTTTGGAAAATACTGCTCTGAAAAAGTCACAAGATTTTATAAGTTCTTGCCATCCATAAAGAATAGCTTGTTTTATATTACCCATACTTTTCATAACAACATTATGTAAATGTAAATGGTTAAACTTGAATAGTGTTATAATTCTTCACTTTTTGAGTAATTTTGTTTCAATTATTCCATTCTTGTGGCATGTTCCTAGTGAAAACTGTGGGCAAAATTCCTTGGAAATTATTTTACAATGTTTTTACATTTTATTACATACGAAAAATTAATTTATAACACACCTTTCTATGAGAGAGTTACTTTGTGATAACATTTTTAAAATGACATTTTGTAACAGAAAATGCCCTCCCCCACACACACCAGGATACTTTAGTTTCTCGGTTCCAGTTTTTCAGTTCCAGTGGCTTCTGTCTCTTAGAAATGGCCAGTCACTGTGACGCTTAGCTGGTCACTCTGAGGCACATTATATAAACCAATCCCCCATTGATAAACCATTGCGCCTCTTTACTTCCTGCTTACTTATCCCATGTATACCGTACACTATCAGATCAGGACCTGATATTCTAGGAATGATCCCAATCATTTCCCATCAATGTAAATAAATCTGCCTCCAAATCCTGAGGGTCTTTTTGGTGTTTTTGGTGATTTGACCAGGAAGACCAACGATGCCGAACTCTTTGGCCACAGGTTGTGGTCGTAGCCCTTGCAGATGGATCAAGGACCTCTCCAAGTCCCAATGGGGAGGCATACTCTCAAGATTTCCTGAGTCCCCTCACAGGTCTGGAGGAGGATTCCTAGCTACCGGCTTGTGTGGCTGACATAGGACTCCAAAGGGAGAAGGACACTGTCTGTCTGTCTTCCCATCTGCCTGCCTGCCTGCCTGATTCTGGTAAGACTTCCAGGGGGCACCCCAGTTTGTCTATCTGTCAGTCCTGCTCTCACTGAGCAGAAGGGGAAATCTGAGCAATCCCATTAGTCAGGATCACCCTCAAGGGAAGGGGATTGGAATGTTTAACCTCTGAGTGCCTGCTGAATGAATCCGTGAGAGAGTGGAATGGACCGTACAAGTAATAGGCTGCTCCATATGTACACTAAGACTGGGAAGTACTTGTCATGGTGGCTGATTGGGCCCTCACCAGCAGTTCCATGGCAATTGACACATGGCATAACAGAGGCCTTGCACCCTCCTTACGTAAGTAAGTTGCACCTAAGTTCCCATCATGGGTGCTGTCAGGTGGGCATCTGAATGGCCTTTCTTTGAGGGACACCCACCCTTTGTTGCACCATCATTTAAGGGTACACAACAGACACATAGGAAGTGAGAGGGAACTAATTGGTTAAAACACAGTCTCTGACTGCAGGAAAAAGGGCTTTCATGGAGTTAAAAATGAAGCCAAACCATTCCCTGCATCTCAAAGAAATTAAAAATGAAAAAGAGGCCCATTCTTCCAGAGAACTCTGCCGTGGCACAGTCGTCAGCCACCACAGTTGGTGCCAACACCTGTAGCTTTATTCCCCATTCCCAACTCATCTATTTTCACCTCTTTGAACTAGTTTCAGTTAACCATTGCCTGCATTTGGACACAGAGGACCTCCCCTAGAATTTCTGCTTTATGGGTACACTTGTCCTGGCCAGACACCTATCCAGCATCATCTCATGCTTACCCAAGGTAACTGTCAGTGATTCCTTCTGAGTTTCACATTTTGATGAAGAAAATTGGACTATTAGCCCTGATGAATGAGTTGCCATGGGCTTTTCAAAGGTTGCCTCACCTAGAAACAACCCAAATTGATTGCTTCTCAAAAACATCAAAAAGGGGAGACAAAAAGCCCATCAACTAGCATTACTCAGACACCTGATTAAAAAAAAATCACCTGATGTCTGTAAGAAAATCCAGTTTGATAGAAGACCATACCCTCTGGTTATGAGTCATAAGGACTATAGACACTAACAAAATAAATAAAAAGATAATAACATTCAAAAGCTTCAGTCTGGATCAGATGACAACCCTTTCATCAATCCGATGGACTCCAACTAGGTCAGACTGGGTTACCTTTTTCAGCTGGGCCACTAGGAGTCCATAGTACTATCACTGGGGCAACCAGGACTCTTGACTCTTGCCCTTTCTTCCAAATACAAACTTGCAGCCTGGGAAGACATCCCCCGTGTAAGCCAGTCTTCATAATGTTTCTGAAAAGAGACCTCCTCTTCAAGTTACAAATGATGATCACCTTTGCACCAAGCCAATGAGTTTCCTCTGGTTTAAGTCTGAACTTTTAACTTTGGCTATTCTCTGAGAAGATGATGCCTGCATCAGCCTAAGACACATAACCACAATCCTGAAGTTCTGAAAACTCTTCTCCCAGAAGGATAAACTAAAGACACACCTCTGGACCTGGCTGTCAACCATGCTACCTCACCACGACCCCCATTGCTGTTAGATGTCACAGGAAACAAACACAGGCATCTACCCATACATCAGCATGATAGATAGTTTATCACCTTGGGCAAGATCTCCATGAAAATAGTGGAAGAGTTCCCAAGCCCTTGTGGAAATTGAGTAACTGTCTAAAAAGGGTGCATGGATTGTGAACCGCAGACTGTAAGGTGATAACTGCATTGTTGATGGCACAGAGATCTTGCCCAAGGTGATAAACTATCTATCATGCTGATGGTTTAAGTCTCTTTTCTACTATTTGATTGCAATATGTGAGAAGATAGGAACAACTCTTTTGAAGAAAACAGGGGACATTAATGTAGCCATTGTTGGTTTCTTGTTTTCTGATTTGAAGGCCTGTAATGCTTTCACTAGTTTGTTTTGTCTGGTTTTATATTATTTTGCTTTGTTTGAGTTTATTGTCTGTAAATGTATGAACAACCATTTCGGAGAAGGCAAGAGACACTAGGGTAGCCATTTTTAATCTCCTGTTGTTATGTTTTGAAAACCTGTATTGGTTGCAGTGTTCTGTTCTGAAATGCTATGATGTTGTGTTTGACTCTGTTCTGTTTTGTTTTGTTCTATTCTCCTTAAAATAAAAAAAAGAAATACACCTCTCCTGCCTGTAAAGCCAGTTCAAGATCTCCAAGCTGCTAATGACACCATGATTGCCCTCTATATACATTGCCTCAGTCTTCTTCCACCCACAGCCTGTGAGTATATCTGCCTGGACCTAAAGAATGCCTTCTTCCTCCTTCAATTGACAGCTGTCAGTCAGTCCTTCCTTGCCTTAAGATAAAAAGACCCCTGTTCTGGGCTCAAAATCAACTATCTGGACTCAACTTCCTAGAGGTTCAAAAACTTGTTTCCTCTTTTTAAAAATTACTGTTTAATGATGCCCAAGCTGCCTGTTGGAAAGGCACAAAACCTCTGCTATAATATCTGGCAGGAACTTGTTACAAGACAGAAAGTGCAAATTTCTTAGAGCTGTTGGTTTCTATAAAATCTGGATCCTTGAGCTCACAAAAGCAATGATACTTACTCAGACTGTCAGGACCTAGAAGTGCCCAGTGGCCTACCTGTACAAATACTTGGATCCAGTCACTAGGGCTTTCTTCTCCTTTGCCTTCATGATCTAATAGCCGCTGTCCTTCTGATTGAGAAAGCTGGCAAGCTCACCTTAGGCTAAGATCTAATTGCCCAAGTGCCAAATGTTATGCTGGACCTCACCCAGCACCAAGAACTCTTATACAAAAATCCCTGCCTAACTCTTGTGATAAAAATCATTCAATTTCGCCATGTTCCTGCCCACAGAGATGTGTGCAATAGACGATGACTGCCTGACACTGTTTGATAAACTGTTATCCAATAAGACCTAAAAAATAAATCCCCTGAAGGATGTTGATTGCACACTGTTTACAGATGGATGTAGCTCTGTTAGGACAGGCTAGATATACTGTGGTCACATTGGACAGGGTAACTTTGACCAAAACTCTCCTTTTACTGTTTCCTTCTGCTGTTTAGAAACCTGCCATTGACAAAAATTAATCTGGTCCTGAAGTCTAAGCCCTGACCAGGGATCCAATTGACAGAAACATCAACTCTAGCCACCAGAACTGCCCCCACCATATGTTCTGCATGCTCAAGTTACAGCACTGGGACTCTACCCCTGCAGCCAGCTCATTATCAACATCTGTGTCACTGGCTCTGACCTCACACAATATAGTGAACTCTACACACAAATAAACCCAAGGCATTCCCTAACCTAATTAAGAAAGCAATAGAAGTTTGTAGGATCCCACTGTAAAGAATCATCCCTAGATAAGGCCTACCCTTGATCATTGGCAGCAACAACAGGATTGCATTATGGCAGAAGTAACTCAAAAACTAGAAAAATTTATCTGAACCAGACTGCTCACTCTGAAGAGATGATGCACTCAAAGCCCTGCTCTGGTCACTGGATGCTCACCAGTCCACACATGGCCAAAGCCTGAGGACAAAGTTCACAGAATTGCTCCATACCTATTCCCCTTGATTTGTGTTTCTTTTGGGCTACATACCCCAGTCCTTGCTTCCCCAACCCCTGCTAGCTGTGGCTGCCCTAAGAAAATAAAACAATCAATCAAATATTTGACGAAGATTTGATGAGCATCCAAGACGCATCAGTCATTCTCCTGGATCAGATTATCTCCCTCACTATCTTGCCAGAGTAATGTTACAAAACATACAGGCCTAAATTATGTCTCTTCCTAAAAAGCAACTTAGAGAAATACACTGCAATAAGACAATCTTAGGGACCTTGGCTACAACCACTGACAACCCTGTTACTGCTTCTAGTTTGGTCTTCTCTAAGAAGATCTAATGTAATATGCCCAGCAAAGATTTCCTGAAAGATGGTGAAAATGCACATATTAAGAAAAAGTTTATAGAAATACTGAGAGTACATTGCCTAACAACACAATAGACTTACGTTGTGGAAGTAATCAATGTTTGTACAATCACAGAATGAACTAAGGATGACTTTCTTAGTATGTGTTCTCATACCTAAATGACATTTAGCTGCATCAATGTACTCTCAGTATTTATAGAATTTTTTTCTGGGTTGTTGGACCCTGGTAGAAAAATGCCAGCCAACCCAAGAGTTCACTCAGTGTCCCTGCTCTGGACTGTCCTAAATGGGGCCTTGCTAAAGAGAAATCCTTGCACAGATTTCAGCACCTGCGGAGCCAATTTGTGCTGTAGAGGTTTCCCAGGCAGTTTGTGTATTACAGGAAGCTTCCCAGAGTAGCTGAAAATAGTGAATTCTGGAAAATTCTTTCAAAGATAAAGCCATCTTTGAAAATAACAGTCTAAAGTCAACTCAGAAATTTCACATTTTGTTATCTAAGATTCCTCCATTGTTTGTCAGTGGTTACTTCCTATGTCACCAACTCCAAAGGTTGTTTTACTCCCTGTTTATACATTTGTAATGATACACCATTAAATGTTCGGAAGAAAATTTGAGAGTTTTTAAATAGAGTTGTATGAACTTTCCTGGAGCATTACTCATAATGTGCTCAGTTGAAACTTATTCAAATATTATTTCAAACATTTGAAAACTTATACTCAGATATGACTAGAAACTGGCACACTTGGGTCGATGAACTAGTATTTATTTTGCTTAGTAGAGTATTTTACCTTTTTATTGTGTAATATTTATATGTGGTTTATAGCAAAAAAATGTACTATCTGTTTAAATCTACAGAACAATTCTATCTAGACTACTATCTGCGGTATGTAATATGATGCAAAGCTTACATTCTGTTTTATTTTAAAAAGCAAAACAGAAAAAAGGATAGAAATGATACAGAATTTTAAAAAGAGTCAGAAATTAACACTGGTTAATATATTGCATATTGTTATCTTAGAAGTAGTTTTTCAGGTTACAAGAGCTAGGCATAAAAAAATAATCAAACAACCATACAATGACAGCACAAACTGTTCTTTTTGATGAACTAACAGAGATTCATAGTACAACTGGGATAGGAAAAGGAGAAAAGGAAGAAAGGAAAAGATTATCTGTATGTATGTATGTATGTATGTATGTATGTACATATATGTATGCAAGATAGATTACTACCAATCTCTGTTAGTTCATCAAAAGTTGCATTCTTAATATGTATATTAAACTTGCTTTCATTCTAGTTTTGGATTTTTGAAATTGTACTGTTTTAAAGTTCTCTAGTTAATTATGATTTCCTTTATTTTATAACTATCTAAATCCATCAGGAAAGTCTTCTATGAAAAATGCCTAAAAAATGCAAAACTGCAACTCACAGTCTATAAAAGTGGCTAAAATATTCAACTTATAAATATGTATCAAAATAAATACAGACACACCATATAATGATGTTTTATTAAAAAATGGGGCACTAATACAATGGTAGTAAAAGATCACATTGCCTAATGAAATAAAAGACTTAGCTTGTGGAAGTAACTGATGTTTGCACAACCATAAGATGAACTAAGTTTGCCTTTCTTAGAATGTATTTTCATACCTAAGTGACATTTGACTGCACCAACAAAACTGAAATTCCCATTCAACAACAAAGGATTTGGAAAATGTTATAAAAAAGTGAATAAAATGTAAAAACAAAAATTTTTGAAAGGAGATCTTGGCTAATAACTATTTAGAGATGTGTGCAGTTTGGTAGAAAAGCATTAGCATTATTTGGTAAAAAAAATAAATTTCCAAATTTGGAAGTATAAGTTGGAATATAAGTCTCAAAACTGGAGGAGAAAGTATGAAATATTCAAATCATAGATATATCTTTGTAAGAAGACAGTTAACATATGAAACGTCCTTGTATATTCTGCAGAAATGCCTATTTTTAACCTGACCTGTTGAATGGTGAGTCACTTTTAGTCATCTAATGTTAAGGTTTTTTTTTTTAAATTATGACAGTTGAAAATACATTTCCATTAATATTCCTCAAAACACTCCATCTCACTTTGAACACTTTATGCCATCATTCTTGTCACTTTCTAAACCAATTCTGGAAGCCATTTTTTTCTGAGTGTCATTAATTGTGTTGTCATGGCTGCTTCAATATATTGAATTGATAAAAATATTTACATTTCATGGTCATTTTGACTTTGATCAACAGTTAGAAGTTACACTGTGCCAAATCTGGTGAATAAGGTAGATAGAAACAACCATTCTTTGGATGTTACTCACTAAAAGTATTCACCATATTTTTATTTAAACACACATTATTTTTTGATCAGTGCTTATACATAAAATACAACTGTATGTTTCTATTCAACAAGAAACCATGATTTATGAAATTGCTAACTTGTCCACATAATTTTAAATTCCATCTTAGTAAAAAAGAAAATCTAAACATAAGGAGCACTTTTTAAGTATCCACGATTTACCCATGTTTCAGCAATTGTAGATTTGCATGGGTTCAAAAATATTTAGGAAGCTATTTAAGTTTTGTGATGTATTATCATTTCCTGAATTAGAAGAATGACTCAATAGATAGTCATAACTTAATAGATAAATAATATGCCAACCAAAGGAATATCCAGTGTTTGCAGAAGAACATAGAGAGTAAGTATGTGGAATATTAACTTTATTATGACAAGAGTATAATGCATTAAATGAAAACACATTAAAATATATAGAAAAGTCTCTTGGATTAAAAGAGAACTGTATATTCATATTGCAAAAAGGACACTCCATACTAATTAAATTATTTGTATTTAACCATCTGTAAAGCGTGTATTGTTATTGAAATTTGACAATAAAAAAGTATGATTTTAAGAAAGAATTATGAAGTAATTTAGTATGTAGAGCCTGACTAATATCAATCTATCCTCCAAAGCATAGTTACCAGAAGACTGTAGAGCTAAAGCTCCCAATTTTGACAGAAGATTAGTATGGTACATGAATTTTAAACTCTGAGTAATCCACGTTCACAAATAAATAACATGTTATTAAAACCACTGGACATCTGAAAGTTTATTAAAGTGATTTTTTGAAAAGTGTGCTACATATTATAATGTAAAGACAACTAGTCACTTAATTATCTATTATATACTATTAATCTTAAAACTTATAACATGGTACCAAGATTCTACAATTGCCAGGTTTGTATACACAATTTACCTTTGCAATTTGGATGCTTCAAAACTTCTTGAATTTGTATTGCACACAAAGTAGATTTTCCTTTAATCCTACGTATGATTATCTGATTAAATAATACCTACCTTACTGATCAATCAATTAATCTTTGAGACCACTTTCCTCATAAATCATACTGAATGCAATAATAAGTCTTGCTTACTCTGTGTCTAACCTGCATTCTGAACTCACCTGTGACATTCAGTCATCACTACCTCAATATAAGCCTTCATTCTTCTTTGAACCAGTCTGTACTAACTGTTCTCCTTGATTCCATGATTATACCCATATAATATATTCAGCAAAAAATTATTGGGAAAATGTAAATTTAATACTGTAATTATAATACTGGATGCATTACAAAATTTTCATTTCATGCAGGAAAGGGGAGAATAACCCAGACTTCTTACCATGGCTTACAAAAACAAATTATAAAATTCGTGGTGGATTAATTAGTGATCATCTTAAGTGAGAATGGCCAGCTGAACTGAATCAGGTGGTTCTGTGTGTGTGTAAGATCCACCTGAGAATTGTTGTCAAAATGATATAAAAGGAGAAAGGAAAGCAAAGATTGCATGCTGCTGATTTCCCTGGAGAAGCTTGCCAAGGCTAGTTTTCATGTTATGAACTCAGATTGCAAGAGCTAGGGTCCTCGCTGTTGCCAAGAATGACTGATGTTCATTTCCAGGGAGCACTTGTGTTAGACATGAGTCTTGTTTCCAGGCTCCAGTGCAGATCACTTAACTTTCTGGCACAGATCCTTCACCTTACTGGCTCACACTTTCCAGCTTCCACCACTGACCTTTGGGTCTTTCCAGTGCAGAACCTTGATACAGAATTGCATGAGACATTGCTTTGGGCTCTAAGCCTTCAGCTGGACACATGGAGGAAACTGGAGTGGGCTTTAATCCTTCAACTGGACTTATGCTGGAAGTTGCCACAGAATCTAGGGCCTCAGCAGGATTCTTTTGGTCTCTAGCCCTCAGACAGACATTCTGCATTCTTCTATGTCTGACTCTTGAAAGCACTGAGTAATACAAAATCTAAAGGGAATGAATAAAGATTGAAGAGAGAAGAGAAGGAAAAAGAAATTAAGATGTGTTAGGTACATATACCAACTCCCTATAAGGAATGTAATCATTATGTCCTGCAAACATGTACTAATAATAAAATAAAAAAATATGAAAAAATTTTGAGATCTGGATCCTACCAACTGCTCAACAATTTAATTCCTAAAATTCTCACTATTTTCCACCATGTTAGAGACACTGTTGCACTTTTCTTATTTCCTGCTCCTTCCAGACTCTTTCCCACCCAACATCAAGTCAAGTGATTGCACAATGTGAATTATATCAAGTAATCCTCCTGTTTAAATCCTTCTGAGGCTTCATGTGCTCTGAGTAAAAAATATACATGTATAATTCTACAATTGTCTTTAAGTAGATTAACATCCTAACCAGGACACTCTTAAAACTAAAACTTTTTATCAATTAAGGCAAAATAACAAGGATAAAACTTGATCTAAACAAGGATAGCACTTGGTTGGTAAATGTGTTTCCAGCCCCAAACATTTTACAAATAATGTTTTATTTTTGGTTCATATTTTCCATTTATATATGTTATTTCTGAAATGACAAAACATTGATTTAATGTCTATGTATGTTGAAGGGTATTCCCTGAGGGGTATTTAATGTCTATGTGTGTTGAGGGGTATTCCATGAGGGGTATTCCATGCCCCTCTTTTTATATAAATCATTTTTTGAATTTCAGGTATACTTCCCCCTGGAATATCCTAAGTTCTAAGATTGTAAAATCAATAAATATTACACTTATGATATTGGAAGTATATTTCAGCTTATTGTTTTAATAACCAAACTTAAATGCTAGGGACCCACGTGGCATCCTCAGTTTGGTTTATCCTTGCTAACATAAAAACAGTAAATTCTAGTTAGTTGATGAATAGTAACAGAAACATTGCAGATAGTTTTCCTTAGTACAGCACTAGATGTGGACCATGGATATGTAGCCATTTGGTAACAAGACAATGACTCTGCTTCTATTCTGGCCACTGGAAATGGAATGCAAGTTATTTAAACCAGATAGCGTTTTGCAAGTTTAAGTAGTTATTTTCTGTAATCTATTCCAAAGTAAATTACTCAAATTCTCCCAAATAGAAATGAAGAATATGTTTGAAAAGTGTTGTTTTCCATATTTTTCTGAAAAAAACTATACAATTTCTCTCATCTTCCTGCACATTCCTAGCACGTGCCTCATTTGTTTTCTGTTTTAACTGATTTGAAATAATCTCATTTCTTCCAAAACAAAAATAAACTTCAACTAAAGAAGAGCTTATGCCATTCTACTAGAGTTTTGAATGCACTTGTTTATGTAAAATCTGAAGCTTTACAGTGGGTAACAATTATCTTCCAAGAGGATAAAAAACTACTGCATATAAATATACTGCAGCTGAAAATTACATCTCTTGGATGCTGGTAAAAGAAAGAAATAAAACCAAGGAAACAAATAAGGCAATATTACATCCTGCTGCAGTCCCCTTAGTGGGTTGCATGATATTTCTTCATGAATAAAGATGGAGTAAACCACATTTGTAGCATAATAAGAAAAGGTAATTAGTGTCATCTATTCACCACTGTTAGAATTTGACTAGAGCAATTTGATTATGTTTATCACATTTTAAACTTTGAGTAAGTTTTTCAGCTCTGTAATCCAGTTAGTGGTGAAGTGTGGAGAATATAAGTCAGCTTCCCGGTATGATTGATGAGCACAAACTCAGAGGGATAGGATTGAAAAACACAGACAAAAAAAGAAGACGAAGAAAAGAAAAAAGAGATACTGTTATATAGATACTGTCTATTGGTTTTAAAGTAAATCTTGTCTAAATCAGTTTGAATCTGCAGCAAGACTTATATAAAACTAGCAGCACTTCTTCCAAAGTAAGAAATACAGATAACATATGAATGTGGGGAGGTGTGGGTGTTATAGGTCTCTGTACTCTTATTGAAAAGAAAGACAATTACTTAATAGAGCAAATACATTACTGTACATTGTTATAATAGCAAATTTATTCATCATACTTGGTTTAATAACAAATTTTATGAAATATAAAGCAAGATTTTTCTTTTCGAGAACTATGACACTGAGTTCCTAAAGAACAAGTATAATTTAGTCTTATATGTTAATATTTTCTCAATAATGATTCTATTATCTTAGATGTTTGGTATTTTATTTTCTCCACAACTGAAACAATGCAATTGCTGATATATAGTTCACAAATACTTTGAGAATCAATCAGAAGAATTTGATATGGAGACAGTCCCAGGTACAACAGCCGCAACGGATGATCCATGGGGATTTAAAGATAGGAGGACAGGGAAAATTTTGAAATAGGGAATATTTTAAGTCATGAGAAAATTGGGGTGAAGTCATAAAAGCTGGAAAAATGAAGAATAAACAACAAAATAAAAAGCAGTAAAGGGAGGGAGAGAGAGAGAGATAGAAAGACAGACAGAGACAGAGACAGAGACAGAGACAGAGCTAGAGTGAGAGTGGGAGAGAGAGAGAAATGATGCAGAGAAAGAGTAGCCCTGAAACAGAATTTAGGACTGAAACAGAAAAATGACTTCATGTGTCTATGTAGTTTTCACATTGGCCTTGGGAAACATTGACTAAAAAAGCGACTATGGGTTCAGGGGACTTTTATTATTTCAGGGGAGCATACATAAATAGTGGACATAATAAGAGAATTTTACCTTTTGAATGAAAGTAAAGCACTCCTCGCAGAGAAAGATAATAAAACCTAAAGGAGTGTGATAGGAGTCCCCCTTGAGAAAAATAGATCAAGAAAAATACTGGAGGTAAGTGAAAGAATTAATGATCTGAAATCTGAGAACATTCCACCCAGAAGAAACAGCCAACCAAGGACACCACAAGTCTGCCCTGCTTCCTTTCAATCTAGATTCTAGATTTTCCCACAGAAACCAATTTCTGTGTTCTATTACCATCATTACTTCTATTTCTTCAAATTGGATAAAGAAGTATGTTTTCTTTTGTGTTTATGT
>RJWT010039390.1:0-12689 GCA_004365215.1 Cuniculus paca | reverse complement strand
GTGGATTGGAGAGATGCAAAACTAGCATCTTGGAAAAATTGTGATAAGGGTATGATAACTGGATTCAGAATAGTCTAAGTGACAGTTGCTATCTGAGATTCAGGGATGTTAAATCAACTAGGCTCTTAATTTATCCAGAGCCATGATGTGCTCCATTTGTTTCTGAATACTAGCTCATGCACCTGCTGCTTCATAATCACCCTAGATGCATTGTTAAGAAACAGATTCCTGGGGCCCATCACATCAGACCTACAGAGCTGGCCTCTCTGGGATCTATAATCAGCTCCCTAGGTAACTAGGAAGCATCCTCAGGTCTGGGAACTCTACCAAGGCAACAGTACAGATAAACATGACTACATTTAGAAACCAGGAAGCTCAGACTGTACAGACTATATATGGGACACACCAAATGTTCTGAGCTCTATCAGCCTGATGATAATACATGGGAAGACTTAGCATCCTTTCTGGCTTCAAAAGGTTCAAATGTGAAGTTCTGTCTCCTCTCACCTTCTTGTCACTACTGACCATGTCCCTGTATGGGACTGAAATAGTAACATCTGGAGAAATACATATTAGGGCAATGCTGGCTGGAGAACCAGCCTAAATCTCCCCACTCCTGCCTCAGAGTAATAGGCACAGTCCCTCAGAGTGAATTAATGGTTAGTATGATGATAGGATAGACTTTGGAATTGGTCCTTTTGGCAAGTAAGTTGTCTTGAGAGAGATACTAGGTCTAAAGCTGGGCCACAGGCACCCAGGTATGCAAGGATGACTCCTAGGAAGTGGTCCTACCCAGAGAAGAGTGTCTGCTTACTCAAGGAGGTTGCAGAGGTTTATGCTACTGTGTACTGGGAGAGAGAAGGCAGATAGGGAGACTCAGAGAAAACTGCCTGGTCTTAAAATCCAGAGTCAACTTTGGGGGCATTGTGTCTGAGGAGCTAAGTCTCCTCAGCCAGTTGAAATTCTGAGGGCCCAGGCGAGCCTAGGTCCTGACAGTAAATGGAGATGCTGCCCTGGAGGTGGACCATTCCTGGAGGCAGCCACTTTCTCTCTCAGAGTGAACTTATCTTTTCATATAGCAGAGATATATTTTCTTACTTCTATATAAATGCAGAAAAGAATTAACTTGCAAAGTCCTACCAGGATTCTCCAGCAGTAGGTAATAACACTTTGCTATTTCAAGATGGAGCTCTGCAAATAAATCCTTTTTTAAAGCTAAGAGAAGTTTCTCAAAGTCTTAACAGTGCTTTGCATGGGGTGGGTGTTCCATAAATGGGTGGTAAATCAATGACAATTATTGTAATCCAAATATCATAATCCCTTTTTTCTTCCTCCTTGCGGTCCAGGAAGTTCATATTTAAAATCTCATCAAAATATTAGAAATCCAGTGAGTTAATTCCAATCTACCACCTCTAGTTCAACCCACAACAAGAATAAAGACACTAAGATGTATTTATAGTCATGGGCATCCAAGGGGTCCTGAGTCTGGCCCAGGTGGGGATTCACAGAACAAAGGCCCTGCCCTGGTGGCCCACCCAGAGTTTATTAACTCATGAAGAAGGGAGTAGCTCAAGGATGAGTGATGATAAGAATTATGTGAGACTGTGAGTTAGGCTTAGCTAAGAGGCTAGAAAGCATCTCTGCAATATGCAGAGAGAAGGGTATGCAGAAAGACCAATCTGCATAACTCAGTTGGGGCAGCATTTAAATGTTAGGGGGCTGTTGCTTCAGTTTCTGACATATAAACTTTTGTGCCCTGGAAAGTCATAGCCTCTCATTTTGAGGCTCAAACCCAGTTGACATTTCTGGAGCTATGTGGCTCTGCCATCCCACTGTGCTCAACCATTTATAGGGAGACATGAGGCAAGGAAACAGGAGACTATCAGCTGGCTTCAAAGATTACACATCAGTGCCTCAGCTAGCCCTATTTACGTTGCTTAGAGTCAATTGAGGGGAGAAGGAAATAGCTTAGCCAGTTCTGTACATATTATTACATGGAGATAGGGCTTGGTTTAACTAATGCAGAGGTGATTGTTCTGCATTCAAGGAGAGCCTTCCAAATGGTCTTCTACAGACAATAGATATGTTATCACTCTGAAAGTGACATCTAAATATAAAAAGATAGCCTGTCCTGTGATGTAGGGGACACAGACATACTTTTGTATTTCTCAGTGTTCTGGATCGATACTAGAATATTGGCCCTCGATAACTGGCAAGAATCCTTTGTGCTTAGAAAATATCCCATGTCTGTGAAGGTATAAATGTATAAAAATTTGCATGTGGGGGCTGAAAGATGTGATACCTTCCCTCACGTATCATGAGAGTCATGGCTAACAACCCTATAACAAAAGACAGGTTAATGAAAGAAATGTGTAACTCAGTCTCATTCTCATTCTCTGTCTATGTCTCTGTCTCTCTGTTTCTCTCTCTCTCTCTTTCTCTCTCTTTCTGTCTCTCTCTTCCTACTCCCTTTCTCAGCATTGAAGATTGAACCCAGGGGCTCTTAAATACTAGGCAAGTGCTGAACCACTGAGCTATTTCTCCAGCCCTTTTATTTTTATTTTAATACAACATCTTGCTAAGTTTCCCATCCTGGTGTCAATCTTGCAATCCTCCTGCCTCAGCCTCTGGAGTAGCTGGGATTACAGATATGCCCCACCATACCCAGAAACAGATTTTTAAAATAAAAGTTTCATGTGACATGGGAGATTTCAAAAGTAAAGACCCAAAGACCCAGGGAAAACTGTCCATTTTTATGATTTGATTTAAAGAAGAAACATTAGCCATGTAGAAATATGATTAGTCTGACTTAATGGTAATAGGCTGAGGGAGGAGCCACAAGGCCTGGCTATTTAGCTTCGTGTTTCTCTGTGTGATGACATCCTTCCTCTTGGGTATGGGACAGGAGCTCTTCTAGAATGAGGGTCTTATGATCAAGAAAAGTAGACCAGAGAATTTCTTTATAGCCAAATCCTACACGGAAAGGCAAAGGGGAAATTAGAGTAACATTTCTAAGTTTTGTGACTGACTTTGGGCCACAGGGCTCTGGATTTTTATGATCTGTCTTGACAAAGAAAGAGGAGCAGGAGAAAGAAGGCTAGAAAAAGTCAGAAAGAGACTGCTCTGAGTATCTTTCAGCTCAAAGTACTCAGCACTCCAAGGTGCCATGCTTTGCGGTATTGTTTTCCAAGCCCCAACACAAGAGAGTGCCTTCATAGGTTAAGGAATTTGTCTTTAGAGAGGACAAGAAAGCACTGCTCTATTTTTCTCTACATACCAGTCTGTGGTAAAACACATGGCACCAAGAAACAACTGTGCCCAGCTGCTCTTTCGAGTTTGTACCCGGCCTGGGTGAATGGGAGATCTCAAGCAAAGAACCGCAGGCTGATGAAGGGCTTTTGTCTCACTAAGTTAGAAATGAATTGCTGCCAGATTGGGGGTAATGTGAAACTGGAAAAGAGAGGAAAAAAACCAAAGTCAGCCCAGAGGGAAGCTCAGAGACCCTGTATAGAAAGAGATGGAGAGGGACATGTAGTAACTGGCTTAAGGAATGGAGCTTTGAAGGGGCTGGGATAGGTAGGAGGGGGCTGCAAGTCGGGAGGGTAGAGGAAGGGGAGACTTTTACAGGAAGTTTTAATGTGGCATAATTACTTTTTATGCCTCCATCCAATCCTCTAGTAAATCAATATCCCTCATGGACTTGCATTTCCATCGTGAGAATGAGAGATGAATTTTTGATGGGACACTTCCAGATAGGTACAATGTAAGAGAAGAACTGGCTCAAGAAGACCTAGTTACATTAGAATATATGGGATATTACTATATGCTTATGCTTTTAATTTTAAAAAGTTACTAAAATCAGGCTGGGAAGAGTGATTGCATGCCTCCAGTCCCAGATACTTGGGAATATGGGGCAGGAAGATCCCTTGAGTTCAGGAGTTCAAGATCAGCCTGGGTAATACAGCAAGGCCCCAGCTCAAAAATAAATAAACATAAACATAAAAAAAAGACTAATAGAACGCAAATTCCTGTATCTATCACTGAAGTTGAACAACTGCTAATATTTCCTACTGTGACTTTTTCTGAATTAAAAAAATTTTAAGTAGGATATGTCTCAGTTACTTTTCTCATCACTGTGACAAAACACCAGACACACAAAGTTTTAACTTTGGAGGGAGGGTTAGTTCTCAGTTTGTAGAGGTTTCAGTCCATAGTTGGCTGGCTCCAAGGCAGAGTGGCATATAGCAGAGGGGTATCACAGAGGAAAACAGTGGTGCCTACAAGGTAGCAACAGCAACAAGGGAGAGAGGAAGAACAAGTCTCTTTTCATGCCTTATATAGCAGCAGGCTATCCTCCTGAGGGCAGGTGTAGCACTCACACCCTTAACCCCAGAACTGGACCATGAATCAATCACAAACTCTAGATTCAGCCTCCTCTGAACAGCCTGCCCCTCATGACTGCATGAGGCTTTAGTAGGACAACTAGACACAAACCATAACAGGGTGAAACACACCTAACATAAAATTTAAAATGTTAGGGCCAGGGATTTGGCTCAGTGGCCTAAGCACCTGCCTGGCAAGTGTAAGGTTGTGAGTTCGGTCCCTGGTGCCTCAAAAAAAAAAAATTTACCATGTTAACCAATTGAAGTGTATAGTTATTAGTGTCATGTGTGTTTGCACAACAGGTCCCCAGTTTCATCTTTCAAAACTAAAATTCAATACCCGTTAAACCGTTTCCCTTTTTCTGTCTTCCTCTGACCCTGCCTACTACCATTCTACTTCCAACTTCTGACTTTGACTACTTTAGATAACTATATAGGTTAAATCACATGGTATTTCTTTTTGCAACTGATTTACTTCATGTAGCATTATGTCCTTAAGGTTCATCTACGTTGTATCACATAACAAGATTTCCTTTCTTTTTGAGGCTGAATACTTCTCCATTGTATGGACATATCACGTTTGTTATTCATTCATCTACTGATGGACATTTGAGTTGTTTCCACCTTTTGGCTATTGTAAATAATACTACCATTAACATTGGTATGTAAATATCTCTTCAAGATCCCATTTTCAACTCTTTTGGCTATATACCCAGCAGTGGGGTTGCTGGACCTTATGATAATTCTACTTTCAATTTTTGAGACCTCCATACTACTTTCCATAGTGTACCATTATCCAGTGGAGACACCATTTTACCTTTCCATCAACAGTGCACAAGGATTCCAAATTCTCCATACTCTTGACAATATTGTTGTTTTCCAGGGTTTCTTTCTTTGGGGGTTGCTTTGTTTTCTTATTTTCTGCTACTTTGTTTCAGGATTTTAAAAAATATAATGGTCATCCTTGAATGCGTGAGGTGGCATTTCATGATTTTCATCTGTATTTTTCTAAGAAATAGTGATGCTAAGTACCTCTTCACAAGCTATTGTCTCTGGTATCTTATCCAGAGGAATATCTAGTCAAATCTTTTACTTTTGTTGATTTTTTTAACAAATTACAAACATACCAAGATTTCATCACTAAACGCTTTGTCATGCATCTTTAAAAAATATGACATTTTTTTTCATTACCTCAATACCATTATTATGTCTTTAAAAATTAACAATAATCCTTTAGTCTATAATCCAGACCCCCAAGTCAGCATGTACTTTTTAAAAATTCAAGTTACTGTATTATTTAATTCTGATCAGGTTTCAGTCCCTTTTGCAATGTGTGTGTGTGTGTGTGTGTGTGTGTGTGTGTGTGTTACTGATGTTTAAACTCAGGGCCTTGTACCCTTATGCCCCTGAGCTACATACCCAGTCCTTCTTCCTTCATAAGTATTTTCAAATCTGGAACAGTCTCTTCCCTTTGCCTGTTTGGATGACCTTGCTATGTTGAATAAACAACACCAGTTGTCCTGGAATGGTCTTTTTCATTCTGGGTGAGTTTTTAATCTGTTGAATATACGTTCATAGCAGTGTTTATTTTTATAGTATTTCCTCATTATCCTTTTAATGCCCCTTTACGTTTTACTGATAACTCCTACTTAATATCTGATATTAATAATGTGTGTCTTTGTTGTTTTTAACCCCACCAGTCTTACTAAGAAATTTATCAATTTTATGGCTCTTTTCAAAGGAATAGTTTTTAGTTTTCTCTATTGATTTTATGTTTTCAATTTTGTTTATTTCTGCTCTTGCCTTTGTTATTTTCTGTTGTGTTCAGCCCCTCTCCATTTCTTCATTTCCCTCCCCTATCCTCTCCCTCCTCCACATCTTCATTTCTTCTGAGATGTTTTCCTTTTTCTCTAGTTTTTAGGAAATTGATTATAATGTATTGTGGTATGGATTTCTTTAGATTTATGCCTTTTGGAGTTTTCTGAGCTTCTTGAATCTATATTTATGTCTTTCATCAAATTTGGGACATTTTAGACCATTCAAGTTTTTTGTTTTTGTTTTTGTTTTCTGTACTCCATTCATTCTATCCCCTTCCTAAGACTTCAATAACATAAAAGTTTAGAATTTTGATATTGCTCCATATGTCTCTAGGGCTCTGTTTATCTTTTTTTTTTCTGTCTTTTATCTCTGTTGTTCAGATTGGATAGTTCTTATTCACCTATTCTCAAATTTGTTGATTCTGTCTTCTGTCATCTCCATTTTGCTGTTGAGCCAATCCAACATGTTTTTAAAATTTATATTGTATTATTTAATTCTAAAATTTCTTCTGTTTCTTTGCTAGCATTTTCTATTCAGTCCAAAATTGCTTACTTCTTGAAGGATTTTTGTAAGAGCTGATTTAACATCTTTGTCTGGTAATTCTAATATCTGTGTCATCTTATTTTTGGCATCTACTGCTTTTCTTGTGCAACTTGATATTTTTCTGGTTCATGTATTCCAAATGATTTTAGATTATGCACTGGATATTTTCCTAGTAGGTTTCAAACATTTGTGTTTAAATTGTATGGAAAGGGCCAGGAGTTTAGTTCAGCAGCTCAAGCGCTTGCCTGGTAAGTGCAAGGCCATGAGTTTAATTCTCGGTACCAAAAACAAAACAAAACAAAACAAAATTTTATGGAGACTGCTGATATTTTTGTTTTAACAGGCATTTAACCTGATTGGATTTGAGTCATATACTCCAACCACAGTTCTGTATGTGCAGTTCTAATGTTGGAACATCTTCAAATCCTTTGTAGTGCTGTTCAGAACTATCCCCATAAGTACAACAACCACTGTCCAGTCTGGGATGTATCAGTGAACAGAATCCAACCCTAGTTTTCACAGTCTAGAGTATGTTCCTTAGGGTCAGATCCATGCATGTCCTTCTTGAGACTAAGCTTAGGAATTTATAAACAACCATCCCAATTTCCTCCTTCTCTGTGATTTCTTTTCTGGCTCCCAAGGTTCTGGCTTTTGCTCCTCTCATCAGAGGCCTGGGCTTTAGCTCCCTGGCTTTGCTGTACACATCTTTGAGTATACTTGCATTGGGGGCCAAGTGGCAAGAGGATAAAGAGACAAAAAAGCAACAGGCATTCTCATGTCTTGGAAGCAAGGTGTTCCAATGTGAGATTTAGGTGCCTATGGATTCTGCTGCTACAATTGCCGCCAACACCCTAAAATTATCTGAGGGCACAACAGAATACAGGCAAAAATAAAAATGGACCATTGGCCTCACGTCTCTCAACATTAAGTGTCTCAATACTAAGTAACTTTTCCTAGGGTTCTTTCTTTCCTTGTCTGGTTATCACTTCCAGTTTGGGGTCTACCTTGACTCTAGACCTAGTCTAGTCTAGGGGGTACAAAGGGATCAAAAAGTAGGCAAAATTCATAGCCGGTTCAATGGTACTTCATATGCAGGTTGTCTTTCCCACCCTGTCTCCTATCATTTACTTTTCAGACTCCTCAAATAACTGCTCCATACAGTCTTTCCAGTCTTCATAGCTGTGTTCAGTGGGTGAGACAGACAGATGTGTGCCTACTCCATCTTCTATGGTTGTACAGACAGTCTTCAGCTTACAGTAGTTTGACTTATGATTTTTCAACTTTACAATGGTATGAAAACTATAGAAATTCAGTAGAATCCCCAGGCTAGCAATAGGGGATATAGTATTCTTTCCTGATGCTGACCAGTGCCAGTGAGCTGTAGGTCCCAGTCAACCTCATGGTGAGGAGGGAAAACAACTTCAGACTGTGTTGCTGAGCTAGGACGCTTGATAGATTTGGTGTATTAAATATATTTTTGACTTGTGATATACTCAGTTTAAGATGAGTGTACTGGGACACAATTCCATCATAAATCGAGGAGGATCTGTATTTTGCTTTACAAAGATTTCATTTAGCTTCACTAAACAGATTATAAACCAATGAAGCAGGTTTTAAATATTCATTTAAAAAAATACATGTTCATTTTATTTCATTCTGAGACAAATTCACCAAAGCAAAAATCACTAAAGGAAAAAATTTATCTCTTAAGGAAATAAAATGTTTGGTCTCTGAGTTTTTAGATTACTTTGCTTCCGCTTTAAGATCATAGGCAAGAGAAATCAAAGGCAGAACCTGACACTATACATAACTTGCTGAGAAAAAATGTTTTTGATGCCTTACAAGCTGAGAGTGTAAAGTTAAGTTCCTCTGGGAGCTTCCTCTCAGAGATGTGGCTCAAGAAAATAAGGCCGCTGCTCATACACAGTGGCCTCTCATATGCCCTGGACCTTAACTACAATTCACAGAAAAGCACAAAAATGTTGCTTTCTTGAAGTTTGTTGAAAATATGCAGTGAACTGCCAAGATTAAGATGTTCTTCATCAAGGACTTCTGAAGAGATAAGATTTAATTTGCTTTTTTGTTGGCCTTGTTGGGATGGGTGAATTCCAGAAAGTGATATATGCTTTCTGCAGAGTCAGCAAGCCATTGTTGAACTGAGTTCTGCAGATATTGTCAGTGGGAACATAATTTGGGTCAATGAATCATAAATTCTATTTTGGTAGTTTGCCGAAGACAACATTGTGAGCATAGCTGTCCCGATGGGGAAAACTGGAAAGAGACACTCATAACTAAACAGCATGGCAGTCGGACAGGGGGTAAGGAAGTAAGGACAGGGGGACTCTGCCCAACGGATTGAAGACTCCCCTTCAAATGTTTAATTACCAAGTAGGTTGGATCTTTTCTTCCCTGCAGGCGCTGGGAGTGACTGCAAAGCAGTGAATGCAGACTACACAGTCACAAACAAACAGGAACATGACGCTGGAAGGTAGGTCCCCTGAGGTACTCAGATGACTGCCTCTGTTCAGTTTATCAACCCGTAAACAATCCAAACCTGTCCCTTAGCACAAATCCACAGATATTAACGCAACTGTCTTACGCAGTTTGCATTGTCCTAGTTTCTCTAGGTTACCGAAAACAGCCAGGTCACACACCGGTTTTATCTCTCATTGTTTTCAGCGCATGGTGCTCAGGTGCAGCTATTGGTGGTGCAAAGTGGGAGGGTGGCAGGAGGAGCAGTAGAAATCAGTGCAAATGAGAACGACTGATCATTAGAGGTGGACTTCCCACAACGCAATTCTGTCTGACTTTATAAAGGAAAAAGCTGAGGATGAGCAATAATCACAACCCCAAGTCACAATTACTCATTGTGGAAAACAAATTTGAGACCTTCAACTCAAATGCCCTTTTGTTTAGCTCATTAAGATCCTGCAGGAAGAAAATTTTACCTGAGGGTTTACTCCAAACCAAGGTCAGACAATTCTGCATTCACTCCCTACAACCAGCCTGTGCACTGGTCCTCAGAGCTTTGTACAAGCAAGAACAGCTGTCCTTTGTTTTTGACAAGGACAAGCAAGGAAAGTGAAGTTCAGTTGCAGCAGCAGGAATTTGGATTAGATACGAGAAAGATTTCTTGGTTTCAAAGTACTGTGAGGCTGAGGAATGAGTTATAGGGGACAGTGATAGAATCTTCAAAGGGGTTCAGAGACAGCTCTCCTTCTGGAATGGCTGAAGATGGTTTTTCCAGGAGGACCAATTACAGAATCAGCCCTTGGCATCAACCATTTCTGTACTTATTCTTCTGGATAATTGAGGGGATTCTGCTGCTGGTCCTCGAAGCAGGTTGCTCAGCCATGACAGCTGAAGCAGACGGTTTTCCTCTCCTCTGCAGTGTGTCTGCTCTCATAGGACTCCAGTCCACAGGGATTCTTGGTCTTGTGTGAGGAAGGGAAGGAGAAATGACCTTATTTCACAGTGAATAATTGCTAACCCCTCACTAGGAAACAAGTACTTATATTTCTCAAGTACAGCAAGCCACTTTACAAAATCTAGAAGACATTCTTCACACCAGAAAAGCACCAGTGCCCTAAAGCTGGATCTACCTGGTTACTCAGTAGACTTACTGCAGACCTTGGGCCCCATTTCAGTCCAATTAAAATAGGTGAAAAGCATTGATATTGATTTTTAACAGCTTTTAAGGAGATTTGTGTGCAATAAATTTATAGGATATTCTACAGTTTAGATGTTGACTCTCTTCCAAAGGCCCGTGCATTAAAGTCTTGGTCCCCAGTCCATGGTAGTACTGGGAGGTGGTGGAACCTTTAAGAGGTGGAGCCTAGTGGAAGGTCTGTAGGTCATTGGGATATGACCTTGAAAGGGACTATGGAACTCTGGCCCTCTTTTTGCTTTCTTTTGCTCCCTAGCTCATGATTGAGGTAAATGGTTTTCCTCTGCCACATGCTCCCGCCGTAGTGTACTGCCTGCCTTGCCACAAACCTAAAAGCAATGGGACCAATTAATTATGAACTGAACCCTCCAAAAGTAAGAACCAAAATAAACCTTTCCTCTTTGTAAGTTGATTATCTCAGATATTTTTTATAGTAATGTGAAGCTAAAACAGGAGGCCGTTGGTTTGGACTAAGGTTCTACACTAGTCCCTACAGACCAAACCAAAATGTAGTCGCTCAGAGTGAAATTCCACCCCACTAAGCTGAAACTAAGTTATTTACCTAATCTTCTGAGAAATAAGAAAGGAGAGCAATAATAGCCAAATCTCCAAGCAAACCAGCTTTAACCAACATGAGGGTCCCCTCTGCCTTAACCTTTCAAAAGAGTAGCTATATTAACAAATTAGCTTTGTTTCCTAGTGTTCTGTCTCCTTGTTCCCATCTTATAAAACCCACCTTTCTGCGATTGCCCAGGGAAAGCTGTCATTCTGTCTTGTAGCATGAAGTCTTCCCTGATTCAGAAGTCACAAAGAAAAGCCAATTAGGTCTGCAACCAAATTTGTTGCCATTTTGTCTTTTCACATTCAAAAGTGCATTCAAGTTTGAGGCAGCATCTAAGCAGCCTAGTTGTCCTATTAGAAATTGTTAGAGATTGTTCTTACAGTTCAAAATTTGGATAGGTTAAGGGAAGGAAAGTACATTTCTACTTAAATGAACTGTTTTAGTTTACTGTCATAGGATTGCCGTGTTGGAGGATTAGAGCCCCAGCCATATATGATAAAAGCGAGTGACTTACTGACTTGCTGTGAGCTCAGAGGGAACCTGTTCCATGACTGTGTTTTAGGAGCCTTCAAAAGATAGATCCTGGGGCTCTCTGGGCTGTCTTGAAGGCTTCCTACTGCAAATGGAAGCCTGATTCTATTGCTAGGGTTTCTAAGCGGCTCTTTACAACCTATTGATCCATCTCCAGTCTCAGAAAGCAGACTGTAGAATTTCCAAAACAATGGGACAGTTGTCTCTCTTACAAAGAAGACACAGTCACTTGTGGAGGCCTTGTGGCTGAAGATACAGAGGCAACGAAGCAGGCACAGGGGTTCAGAATTAGGAGTCTGGATTTAAGCCACCCGTGAGTCTCCTCCTGCTACTTCCTAGTTATGTGCCCTCAGGCATTTTACTTAATGCCTTTCTGTGTCAGTGTGCTTATCTGTAGAGTGAGGATAATTAGGGGAAGTACCTCATGTCATTGGGTAGTGATGATTTAGAAAATGAAAGGTGTAACACTCAGCATACTGCATTCAGTAAGATCCACCTATACTTGTTTGATTGGGGCATTGGAGTCCCTACTGAAGGATAGAAGTGTTTTCTTATGACCAGGGCAGTGACATTGAAACTGGAAGAGGAAGTGGGAGGGGAAGGTCCTGGTCAAGATACCAGCTAGTGCCAATAGGCCACTCTCAAAGTCAAGGTACCCATTTGCTGGGCCTTTACAGCCCCAGCACTTGGTAAGGAAAGGTGCCCTACCTCTCAACCCTAGACTATGCAGCCTCAGGTCTCTTTAGCTTTTTGAGTAAGTGAAGTTGTCACTAGGTCTTTGTCCTCTTAATCATCTCTTGAGCCACTGAGTGGGAAAGTTCAGGGAAGAGCCAAGGAATCTGTATTTTCCTAAGGGCTCTTTGTTGATTCAGCCATACAGGCAGCTTGGGAACGATGGTGCAGGCCGCTCAGTACAATTAAAAGGGGTCGTGGAAGAGCCCCTGCTTGAGCTGTGTAGTTGCTCTTTGCCACAGATCATTAGTCCTGCAATTCTATGAAATAGACTTTTGTTTGGATTAACAAATATCCTCATTTGAACTGCACTTGTGCCTTGATGTGAAGTCACAGAGTCTTAGCACTGAAGACCAAATTCAGCAAATGTACAGAATTCTGGAGACGGAGAAGGGAAAGAGTTGATTTGGGAAAATGGGATGAAGTGGAAACTTCACACTTGTTTGGGGCCCCA
>RJWT010039389.1:0-12680 GCA_004365215.1 Cuniculus paca | reverse complement strand
ATCATTGGCTTCTGGAGAAACCTGGGATGCAAGAAAATGTGTTTTAATATCGCTCTTTCATGTTTTTGAATTATAGAATTCTGGGTTGGATTTTTTTTTCTTTTTCAGAGTTGTACAGTTTTCTCCACTGCCTCCAACTCCCTTGCTTGCTGTTGAAAAGTCCGCAGCTCTCCGGCTTCAAGAGTGATAAGCCCCGGTCTGAGTAAAGGTTTGCCAGTTTCAGCACTGTTAACATTTTGGGCTGGATCCAACTACTGCGCGGAGCTGTCCGAGGTGCTGATCACCATTGCTGCCCGGGACCCAACCAACCACCTTTCCGGACTTTGGCCCTGGGGAAGGGTGGTGAGAATTCCCTCTGATGAGGCCATTGCTCTACAGCTCTGTCCGGAGTAACCCCTTCCTCACTGTTTGACCATGAGTGGGTCTCTGGATTCACATCTGGGAGTGGAATTAACGATCCCCGCCTTGCCTACAGGAAAGGAATATGGCAGGAATCCCAGGAGTTAGCAAATGTGAAAATGATTTCTTTTATTAATGTGCTGCATAAGTGGAAAGCCATATTATTACTTGATTATATAATTTAAGTCATATATTCTAGGATACTGGAGACCAGACTTACTTGGCTTGAATTTTACCTATAGGTCTTGGCAGAGTTCTTGGAACATGGTGGGATTTCAATAAACACTTGGCTGAGTGAATAGATAAATATATATATTTATATGTGACGTCTGTAGCAAAGCAGTCATGCACAATATAGAATTTTCCCATGTGTGTGTGTTTGAGCATGCTGCTTATTTAAGATAAGACTGTTTGCTGTGAGGGCTGGGGATTTAGGTCAGTGGTGTAAGTGCCTACCTGGCAAGCATGAGGTCATGAGTTCAATCCCTAGTGCCAGAAAAAAAAAAGACTAGTTGCTGTGACAAATCAACCTGAAAACACAAAATGGCTTGAGCACAGTAGCAGTTTCTTTGTCACCACTGGAAACCTCTGGATCATTCCTCTGAACCATCATGTGAATCTCTTCTGAGCTGTGATTAGTTCTGTGTGTGGTGTTGGTAACTTTGACACATGGCTTCTAGATGAGCATGAAGACCAGTGAAGAGATGTCAAGGGAGGGAGGAGCAAGCAGAGCGGACATCACTGTGCCTAGAAGCAGGAGTGCATGCATCCCCTCTGGTGATAGTCCCTGGTTCACTGAAGTCACAGGACCTGTACAGATCCTGGGAAATGAGGTAAGGGGGATGTGGCTGTGGGATGAGTAGTTAGTTTCCAGGAAGTACACTGAGAACATGCATCTGTTGAACAGATAGAGGTTCCTGTTGCCAGGTAGGCATCTTTGCCTACCCAAATAGTCTGCTCAGATGCACCCTCTGTCCAGAGCTTCTGTGCCTGTGTTGAAATCTGTGTGCACACACACGTATGTGATACAGAAGTTATTCTCATTTTGCTTCAAAAACATAAATGTGTATTGAGGTGCAAAAATTCTTCCTCCTGCTTTTTATTTACTGAAAGCCACCTAGTCTATTCATAGATCATCTGGGGTTTCATTATATTGTGAGGATGGGGATTACAAAGACCTTTCAGACTATCCAGATAAACTCTTAGCACTTAATTGGCACTCAGTAGATGTATTATCAAGTTGAGACATTTTTTAAAAATAAGTGGGCTCAAGGACTAGAATTCTTTTTTTCTCTCGATCTTTTTTTTTGTATGTAGGTTCACACATATAACTGTATGTATGTATATATGTGCAAGATAAGTATACTACTAATCTCTGTTCATCAAAAAGAACAATTTGTGTTGTCATTGTTTGATTGCTAGATCATTTTTTATGCCTGGATCTTGTAACCTGAGCAACTACTTCTAAGGTAACAATATGGAATGTATTAACTAGTGTTGATTTCTTACTGTTGTTTTGTTTTGTTGTTGTTTTTGTTTTTGTAATTCTGTATTATTTCTATCCTATTTTCTGTTTTGCTTTCTAAAATAAAAAGAGAGACTAGAATTCTTTTTTTGTTGGCAAAAAAAAAAATTGACCAGGGTCATCTAAACAAAAGGTGACTCCTTGGTACAGATCAGCGTGGGGGGGGACCTTTACTGAAATCAGTAGAAAGCTCATGTTGCCTAAGATTAGCAGCCTGCAGTAGTCAGAAAGTCAAGGAGTGGAACCACTGCATACAGAGTTTGTGATAGAGAGACTTTTGCAGTTATTTACTTGTCTGTTCAGGAATTGATGTCTAATTGGTCTAACTTGGCTTATGTGGCCAGTAGAATGGGCCATAGTCAATGTAGAACAAAGTAATTCTAATTTAAATGAATGGGGGTGTTGTTAGGAAAGGGAAACTCATCTAGAGGGCAAATAAACAGGAAATACTTGTGACATTTGGTACTTTTTTTCCACTTTCAACTCAAGGCACTAGTATTCTTTGCATTATGCCTCCTCAGTTGCCAATTGTTTTAGAGGAAGCCAAAGGGATCTTGATCTCTCTTTGGTCTCTTTGTTTTCAGTATTGACCTGGCTGGTGGTTTTGTGAGCATAGCACTATGTATCAATTTAGTTCAAAGTGCATAAACAGTTATCTTGCTGTTCCTATTGATTTGCCATCAATTGCTCTTCATCATGGGCTTAAGCAGAAACCATCAATGCTGAGTCAGTTGTAACAGGGGCTGAGGTGAAGTCCCAACAGTTACAGCCTTAGTGTTAAAATATAATTCAGTTATGGCAAGCTCTGCATCCCTCTGTATGCACACACACACCCACACACACACACGTGTGCATGCATGCACACTTATATGTACTGTGCATGGAGAAGGTGAAGGAAAGAACAATCACCATGACATATAAACTCACAGCTATCAAACAAGAAGGGACTTAATTTTGATTTTCTTGTCTCTGCCATCCGTTAAAAAATGGTCCCCCATAAATGAAGGAAGGGGACAGTCACCTTCCTTCAGTTTCCATGCATACAATGGCCACAAGATGCATAAAATAATTCACAGCCAAACAGGAGAACAATCGGTCATGTCTGTTAATGGAAGCCAAATTCATCTGGGATGTCGCCTGCAGTCTTGCGTCCAACTGGAGCGCCCTTATTAGGTGCAAAGTCAGCACAAGCATCAGGTTGCGATTTCCATTTCCAGTGGAAGGTCCAATTCTTAATTCTGAGATGAGCTAGGAGCAGTTTCCTAGATTGCAGCCTTGGGCCTCAGGGGTCATTCACCCACATCTGGTGGCAGCAGGCATGCTAGGTGAAGACACTGCTTGTCCTGCCACTGGCACAGTGGACAGCGGCCACCACAGGTTATCGTAAGGTTCTCAGAGTCCCCAGATATCTTCGTGAGAATAGGGACGCATTCAAGGAAGGGTGTGGATGAAAGGCACCAGAAGATGTCATCCTGAGACTCTCAAATTGGCTCGACAGGAGAGCACTTAAACAGGAGAAACGAAATAACATCACTTCCATGGCAAGCACTAGTTTTGCCATATCTTTTGTCATTAGAAAATAAAGACCTCTTTTGTGCATATGCACACAATGCTGTATTTTACATATTATGTATATACTGTAAAATTCATTGTGAGGAATTTATGATACATATAATATTCATAAGTATGGTTTGTAGATTAGAACTCTAAATTTGGTGACAGGCAAAATGAAATAACTTCCCCATTGTCATGTGCAGAAAGGAAGAGTCTGGCCTGCAGGGTAAATAGTTCATATGAGAAAATATGAAATATTACCACCATAGGGAGCCAGCCTACCTAGGGGTCCACCCAGTCTGCTCAGCTGTTTGTGAGCAATGTTGGGGGTAATGCTGTAACATTCCCATTGTAAACCCCGCTCCCAAAGTGATTCATTCTGTGACAGTGGTCTCAGCCAGCATCCTGCAATTTGCTTCCTAGAGGTTGGTTATTGACCTGACACCCCCAGGCTGTGTGCCTGCAGTTCCCCAGCTGACCCCTTCTCCTGGTTCTCCTTTCTGAGGGGAGGCTTTGTAGACCATCATGGTTTAATCATAGAGTGACTGTCCCCACTCATGGATTTCAGAAATCTCGGCCGAACACTGAATACATGTAGGCTCCATTTCAGGGACTGAGGAGACGCAAGTGTTTCTGCCCTTGTGATGCTTCTGCTCTTGTGGAAAACATCTGACTTTGTAGTCTGTTGACCTTGAAAGAAATGATGGGAATGGGTCATGACTTCAGACTCTGATGCAAAATCTCTGCTCCACCTAGCTTTGGTCATTTGATGTAAGGACATCTAAGTTTTCCAATGTGTGAGATGGTGCCCTAGCATTATTACATGGTTTAGGACTGTGAAACGAATCCAATGAGATGACACAGAAACACTGTAATGAGCTCATGTTGAGTAAGCAGTGAACACTGGTTAGGATGCCTATTCCTCCAGGCCAGGGAGCATGGAGCCTCCAAGATTCACAGAAGGGAAGGGGTTGACCAACCTCTCTGTAGTGGGATTCATGTAAGTCTTAACAATTCACCTCACTCTTACAAAATCATTAAATGATAGGACATGTTTAGCAAAACCTTGTTTTGATTTGTAGCTAAAGTACTAGATTTTATTTCCCAGAATGTCTGTTTCATTTATACCATCAGTTTTCATGTATAAATTGAGTTATATTTCACATTTAGCTGTGCTTAATATAAATTAGCTCAGATTAGCACTGTGTGTCCGTGTTTCATAATGAAAAAATTTTATGTGATTCTTGACTTTCTGGTAAGTCTTCATGCCATTGCAAAATTTGTTAATATTAAAATTTGCAATATAATATTAATAATCTTGGTCCCAAATAACTAGCACAGCCAAACATGTATAGAGAATATCACTACATCTAAATCATTGAAAAGAATTTATTGACCATCTTATGCCAGGTACTTTATTCAGAGAATTTGAGTCATCTTGAAACATTGTGCTTTGTAATTTCAGAAATCAATAAACTAAGTCTAAAATATAAATTTTTACCTTTAAGAAATTAAACAAGTTTGACTTGTAATGTAAAGGCTGTTTTGGAAGAAATTTTAAAATGCTGGTATGCTGAGGCTATATCAAGACCTCAAACAATCTCTCTAGAATTTATTTTTATTCTATATACTTAAGGTGTAACATACAGTAATATCTCGGTTCACAAACACCTCTGTTTATGAACCATTCAGTTAAAAGACATAAGTGTTTGGCAAAATTTTGTTTCTATTTGTGAAACCCACACTGGGTGATGCACACGACTGCAGCCATGTTCTCCAGAACTGTGAAACGAATTGAGTTCTTGAACTGAAATCCCACTGCAGAATTGTTTTGATATGCTTATACACAGTGAAATGATTAGTAGGATCAAATGATTCAATACATTTTTCATCTCACACAGGTACTACATTCTTATATGTGGCAAGAACACCTAAAATCTACTGTCTTAGCAAAAATCTTCTATTTGATAAGATAAAAATCATAATTGTAATATGATGTGATGTGAGTAATGTAATGTAATGCAGAGAGGAGTCACACACACACACACACACAGAGGAATATGAAAAATACAGCAACATTTTCAATCAAAGGGTGAAAAAAGAGGAGGTATTCCAGTTTTGTCCCAAGATGCATGGGGAGACAGACTAAAATGTCAAGGCATGTACAATGTTTGGCAAAGAAAGCATTGTTTGAATAGCAAGTTTGCCAACAGAAACCTAAATCCATTTGGATCAAGAAAGTCTTCAGGAAGAAAGTCAGTGGTGGGGATTTCAGACATTGCTCTAGGAAGATAAAACCAGAATTTAAGATGAGAGTTTGTTGGATGACTCTATGCAGAAGGTAAGGATGGTTCTTCTGTAGCAGGTAAGGCAGAGAGAGAGAGAGAGAGAGACAGAGAGAGAGAGAGAGAGAGAGAGAGAGAGAGAGAGAGAGAGAAAACCCCTAGCCCAGCACCTATGAATTCCCCTGGGAATATGTGCCCAAGCTTGAGCTAAGTATATTCACGATGCTCCCTTGGGTTCCCTCAGGCACAGCCGAAATGACATTTAATACTTGCCACCTCAGAAATGGTGCTACCTTGTGAGCAGTGTCATTGTGGCAGAAGACAACACACAGAAATGACAGCAGGAGAGAGAGAAGGAGCCTAGTGTTTCCGAGCCAGCCAGCCCCACCTCTCCTCTTTGTGCTGCCTGTGATTTCTAGAAGTGGTAAAGGCTGAAGAGACCCAGTGAGTAACTTTGTGGGCATGCTGATCGGCACCCTTGCAGAGGACATTTGTGAGTATGACTGACATGAACAGCATCAACACGATGAGTTAAATATGTGTCATTCCTCTTAACTATTGCCCCACTATACTTTTTGCTAATTTTGCTTCTGGTCTAATTGGTGTTTCTTCAATGTGGCAGCATAATGAAATGAATAATCACAAGAACTTTGCTTTAAAAAAAAATCATGCCCAGGAGTCATCTCCAAAGATTCTGATTCAGTTGTTGAGATGAGACCTGGTTGATGGTTCCATGAGAAAACTTCTTGGGTGATTATGAAGTGCAGCCAGGGCTCAGAATCACAGGTTAAGTGTTGAAATCTTTGCAAGGAGAATCTGTCATTTGGATTGGAGTGTGTGTCAGAGCAGCTCAATCCAGAGAGGTTCTCCAGGATCTCTTCAACACTAGAGTGACAAGGACAGGAGCTTGAGACACACTGAGCTGACTGATTTGCTATGAGCATTGGCAGGCTCATGCCACCTTTTAGAATTGGCTGTGGATAATCTGCCAGCGTTAGGGTCTTGGGGGATGCATTTCTAATGATGAAACAAGTGCTCTAATGTCAAAGCTGTCCCATGGCACAGGAAAGTCAAGTGTAGTTCTGGGATAAGTTTAATAAAGAGAAAAAATAAGCCAAAAGGTTGGTGGAGCACCAATTTTCACTTCGCTGGACCGGAGTTCTTGTTTGAGACCCTGGAGCAAACACCAGTTTTTCTTAGAATCTACTTGCCCTTTGATTCTTCTCATCTTTAGTGGCAAAGATGTCCTACAACTTAGGAAACTGACAATGATTTTCAAGAAAGAGTATGATGATTTAAAATTTTCATGACCTGTCCGTAAGTGTATGTTAATGTTAAGTTTATTGAGATGTAACACACACAAGTATCCTTTTAAAGCCCACAATCCAGTTGCTCTTAGTGCATTCACAATATTGTGCAATCATCATCATTGTTTAATTCTAGGATATTTTCATTATCTCATTAGTAGTTACTACTCATTTCTTTCTACCCCTGTTGCCTGGTAAGCATTGGTCCATCTTCATGGACTTTGCTGTTGTGGACATCTCGTATAAGTGGAGTCATATGATGTATTGGCCTTTCGTCTCTGGTTTCTTTCACCTTGTGTAATGTTTTCAAGATTCTACCTTGTTCATCCATTTGTGAGCACTTTATTCCTACTTCTGTTAGAATAGCATTCTGGCCGGGCGTGGTGGCTCACGCCTGTAATCCCAGCACTCGGGAGGCTGAGACAGGTGGATCATTGTGAGTTTGAGACCAGCCTGGGCTACAAAGTGAGCTCAAGGTCAGCCTGAACGGTGTAGTGAGACCCTGTCTCAAAAACAGGGCTGGGGATCTAGCTCAGCAGCCTAATCCCCGGTGCCGCAAAAAAAAAAATAGCATTCTGTTGTATGATAACCGTTTATTAATACATCAGTTGAGGGACATTTGGTTTTACTTGGTACTGTGAATAATGTTGGTACGGACATGTGTGTACACATTTTTGTGTGAACTGAGCGGTTATTTGGAGTAAATTTTCTAGGTCACATGGTTACTTTATGTCTAACTTTTTGAGGAATCACCAAAACACTTTCCAAAGCAGTCACACAATATCATATCCTCACCACCAATATGCGAGGGGTCTACTTCTTCCACATTCTTATCAATCCATGGTATTGTACAATTTTGGATTATAGTTACTCTGATAGGTTTGAGTAATATCTCATTGTGCTTTTCTCTGATAATTGATGATGTTCAACACACTTTTGTGTGAATATTGGCCATTTTAATATCTTTTTGAGAAAAAGGTCTATTCAGATTATTACCCAATTTTAGATGGGCAACACAACTAAAATTGTTTGATTATTGACTTGTAATGGTTCTTTATACTTTGTGGACATACATCCTTTCCAGACATACGATTTTCAGATATTTTCCCCCTGCAGCAAAATCATCATTCACATTCACAGAATTTCCAAATGGCCTTCTGGTGCCTCACTACTAGTCAAAACGAGTTTTTAAGCTTTGCTGGAGAGTTCAGCAAAGTCTACATAGAGGCCTCAACCAGCCCACAGGAAAGGGAACTTGGAAGAAGCAGAACAATCAGTGTGAAGACAAATACTTTTAAAAATTAAGCCCCATTAATGAAATAAAAGCAAGTAAGAATCCCTGAAATAAGGAGCTATATGAAAGAACTATTAGGAGAAAGAATAACTCATAGGAATAGTGGGTGGGTTGACTTTTCATTCTTGCTATGGTGTCTGATTTTGGAAGTAGAATTCTTAAGATACTCTTCCTTAATTTTCCAAAAAGCGAGCTTTGTGTAATGAAGCAGACTATTTGTATCTTTCTTTGAAGGTTCCGTGGCTCAGGGGCCTTAGTAAGTTGAGTGGAGAGATGATTAAGTACTGAGGCTGGTTCATTCATCAGACAAGCACTTGGTGAACACCTCCTATGGCCAGGCATAGTTCTAGTTGCCTGGACCAGGACACCAAACACAATAGCTAAGTTTCTGTCCTTGCGGTAATTGCTCTCTAGTTGGGAGAGGCAGCTGTTCGCATAAAGTAAGTGCTAATTTAAGATAGCTGGGTGAGGAAAATTGGGCAGTCTAGGGCTGGCGTGAGTGGTGCAGGCTCATGATTTTAAGTGGATTGGCATTGCCAGGCAGACAAAGTAACATTTGGAGAAAGCTTCCAGGAAGGACTGAACCTGGGCACAGAGGGAGCTTCCTCTGGCTTCAGCATCAGCGGATGTGAATGCCCTGGGCTGGGTTGGAACGGCGCAGTTGGAACGGCAGGAAGGTGAGCAGGGTAGTGTGAGGGAGGGAAGAGCCTTCGGGGCTTTGCAATCCCGTGCAGACCCTGGTCCCTCTCCAAGTGGATGGGAGCCGTGTAGGGTTTGGTGCAGCGAAGCTCGAAGTGGCTTAGGCTTTAAGCAGATTGCTCTGGCTGCTGAGGGCGAGCAGACTGCAGGCACAACTCCAAGCGCGAAGCAGAGAGCACAGGTAGGAGACTGCGCGATGGCTGCGGGGACAGATGGCGGCTCGCAGCGGGCGGACAGCTGCACAGTGGGACATGAGGACAAAAGGAAGAGGCGAAGACAGTTCCAAGGGTTCCGGCCTCAGTAATTCACAGGTGGAATTGCTCTTAATGGGATGGAGACGGCATAGCAAAAGTGAGTGTGTGTGTGCACGCGTGCCGGTGAGTTAGCTTTGGCAGATTTGGCCAGAGGTCTCTATCAGACTCCTGGCACTGGTCAAAGGGCAGGTGATGCTGTACGAAGCTGTCCGTACGCACTGACTCTGTGTCGGTGCTTTATCATCTGGAAGGAGACGTGGGAGCTTCCTGTGGTCGGCAGGAGAGCTTCAGGGACAAAAAGAATTGCTCACGCTTATTGCGCTCCTCCAGGTGAACCCCAGGGGACCCTCCTCGGCCAGCTGATGATCTTGAACCTGGGCACCTCTGCGGTGTCCACAGCCTTTGCTGCAGCCTTCTGAAATTCTCAGTACTGGCCAGTCCTGTCCCTCTCCTCCCTTCTCCACCCCTCTTCTTACTCTGAATTCTCCTCATTCATTTCACCAGTCCTTGCCGAGTGCATGGCAAACACCAGATGCTCAGGCAAATAGCACAGAACCAGTCCCTCTTTAGTTCTTTTGATCCAATGCAAAAATCAGACATTAAGTAAATATTCCCCCAAATAAGTGCATAATCGCACGTTGTGTGAAGCTGTGGTGGGCTGTGCAAGGTCCCCAGTTCCGCCCCTTCAAAGACTTGATTGGCAGAATCTCTAATCTGATCAGTGAGCAGTTTCACCCTGACACAGTGCTGATGCCTCCTGGAAGACAGTGTTGCAGATGCCTCACCCCACTCTTTCACCCTGTGGGGACCCAGCTGGCAGAGGGTGGCTGATGCTTCCTGCCTCAGACTCTGTCTGCAGGGCCACTTGCCATGGCCCATCCTGCTGTGACTGTCATGGCTCCTGCTCCTCCTGCCGGCCGAGAAGGCACACCCTGCCCCAACAGAGGGGAAGCATCTAAACAGTCATCTGGGTACCAGATGCCTCTGGGGCCACAGCCCTGTGAGCTGCTGAGCTGCTCTGGGACAACTGGGATTTTTTGCCTTGCAGGACCAATGAGACATGCCCACTTCAGTTCCTCTCTGTCTGTGTCTTTCCCTGTGTTGCCTGTCTCTTTTCTTCCACTTTAAATTTGGAGGGAAAGTACTGTTAAAGCACCGAGGTGCCCATTTCTCCGTCCACACACCCCACAGCAACGGAGGTCCGTGGAGTCAGGGTCTCCATCCCCTGTGCTACCTGCTCTACCCCAGCACCTTTCAGATAACGAAGCTCCATGGGAAGCTACTGGGTGCTGAGCTTCTGAGTGAGCCCCACCCTTGGGTCTGAAGGCTTCTTCTGTGCTTTGCCTTCGCAGATGGTGCCTGGGTGGGATGGGCACAAGCGAGGCTGCTGCTGCTGACCGCTGAGCTTCTCTCCCAGCTGGTGAACCCCAGACCTCAGGACTCAGCAGGCTGTGGGGGCTCTTGCTGGAAACCAGTGAGTCAGCTACCTCTTCCCAGTGCTCCTCTGGGGCCCTGGGGGGCTTTGCTCGTGGTTTAAGCAGCTCCAGGTGCTGCAAGGCTCCCTTTGCAGATGGATGTCATTTAAAAGCCACCTTCCTGTCCCAAGTGAATGCACATTTTCCCTGACTCCTCTTTATGGTAAATCTGATATTGTGGGTGGGATGAGGAGGACAATTGGTCCCTTGAGTGCATTCCTTCAATCTATTTATGATTCATCTCCTGGCCAAGAAGCAGCCTCTGTCATGTGAGGAGGCCATGCAGCTGCCCTAGCGGCTGGAGAGAAGTCGCCGCCAGGGCGAAGGTGCATGGGCATCCTTCGCCCTCCATGCCGCCCGCTCCATCAGCGCTCGGGTCTCACTGCCAAGTTGATGGATGGCTGGAAGGCTGCAGTGCGGTGGCTCTCAGTGCTGTGTTGACAGCTGCCACCGCCGTCCTGCCTGGGACCTGCAGGTGTTTTTCTGAAGCAGCCAAGAGCAGACAGACTTTCTCTCCTAATCCTGCTTCTTCTCAAAGTCAATCAGGGACAGTGAGCAGAAAGGATTTCAGACTGGGACAGAACACTCCCTTTCTGGAGACTGAATGTCGCTTTTACCTAGTAAGTGATGGATGAGCGAGGATAGAAGGAGGTGGGTTGTGGGCTGGGGTCGGATCACGCAAGGCCTTGATGAGCTCTCTTGGGGCTTTTAGGTCAAAGTTCACAAAGCAGTGGGCGCTGCCAAGGGCTTCATGGTGGTGGACAGGGCCATCGTGATTTGACTGCCTGGCTAAAATAACATTTTTCTTATGCCAAGTTTAATGAAATTGAAGTTACCACGCATACACACACACACACACACACACACACACACTCACCACACACACACACAGAGGCACATGTTTCGCCTTCATAATTGCATTGCAATAGACAGCAATCACAATTATTCATGCCCAGATTGCAGTAGGCCTAGTCCCTATCCACTAGGAACTCAGCCACTTCCTAAAATCTCTTTGCCTGTAAAACCTCAGTGCAGCCTCTCGCCTGAGCCTACAAACCAGCTGTGTCCACTCACAGCCGCTGTGTTCATGTTCTTGCTCGGGGAGCCACCGAGCCTTCTGCCTGTGGAGTCTCTAGGAGGACCCAGTGCTGTCCCTGCAGGAAGGTGTCTACTGTGGGGACACCAGGACCACACACTTCCGGGAAGCTGCCCAAGCCACCGCTGTCCTGGGAGCTGTCCGCTGTCCTGGGAGCTGTCCGCTATCCTGGGAGCTGTCCACGGTCCTGAGGTTCCTCACAAAGGCACAGCCCCAAGCCCTCTCCTTGCTGCACCCCATGCTCTGACATCTCCTAAGCAGTGGCTCCCCCATAAACCTCTGGGTCATCTGTGAGCCATTGCATCCTGTTGCGTTTCAGATCAGGAATGTACCCCAAAGTCCTCATGTGCTTGTAGATAGGGCTCTGAAAAGTGACTGGACCATGGGGCTCACAGCTGAATGTTGACAGGAGGCTGAGTTTGGTGGGAGGAGGCAGTCACCGGGAGCGTGGCCTGGAAGGGTTATTTCTCTCCCTGCTTCTCCCTTTGCACGCTGCTTCCTGTCTTCCATGATGTGAGCAGCTCTCTTCCACCAGGCCTTTTCACGATGCTCTTTCTGCCTTGGAGCCCACTGATCACAGACTGAAAATGTCAGCCAAAATAAACTCCTCTTTCATGTGGTGACTGTTGGGTGTTTTGTTCCAGTAGTGAGAAATCAACTGAGACACTGCCTCTTATACCACATCCATGAGGTCAGGAAATCCTTTGGCTTCACCTTCAAAATGTGTCCAGATTCTGACCATGCTGGTAGCCTACTGAGTGACACTCTCCCCAGGGACACATCTCTGTCACT
>RJWT010039388.1:0-12710 GCA_004365215.1 Cuniculus paca | reverse complement strand
ATCCCACATTGATAAGAAATGCAGTACTACAGAGTCAGAGGTATACATTTTAAGAGCTATTCATATATCATACAAACATGGAGAAAAAACCCTAAGGGGATATACAGAAAATAACAAAAAATGTCCCACTGGATGGTGCTGGTATAGTTAATTTGAGTGTGCACATCTTTATTTTCAACTATTTTTCTATAATAAAGATCTACTAATTTTGTCCTCCCATGTACTAAAAAGTTTAGACAATATTTTTTGAAATTACTCAGTACTGCTCAAAACAGCCACTTGTATCAGCATTAGGGAAATCCTTGCCAATGTCAACCCCAAAGGCTAGATTCCACCCCCCAGATGCTGGAGCAGACAGAGGCAATCAAAGGGACCCCCTCCTCCCTCAAGATGGCAGGGAGAAAATTCATAGGCTATTTCCCAGGCCTGAACCACTTCCTTCTATATGTGCCACAGGTCAAATCAGGAAAGTTTCAGCCAAGTTTGAATCTTGGATTTCACCGTGTCCCTAATGCCTAGCACAGCACTCCATCCATGAGTGTTCAATCAATACAAGATTGAATAAATGCATAAATGAAGACCATTGAGAAAAGGACTAGCTACCTTGGTTTTCCAAAAAGGAAACCTAGTGAATTCCAAGACTAGGAGATAGATTTTGTCAAAGGTAACCAGAATAGGACAGGCATTACCAATCAGGTGAGAAAAATGACTTAAAATTGTGCATGTGAGGATTTGGAAGTACAAAAATGAAAGGAAAGGCCACTGCAAAAACAGCTGAAATTCAAAAGCAAAGATGAGTTTTTGCAGTTATAGTCTACCATTATAAATGACATTACTGTAGGAATGGAGGGACAAAGGTTGTTTAGTTTGCAGAGAAGTGGATTCATGAATGAGTGAAAATTAAATCTGCTGGTTGATTTGAAAGGGAGACAGCATACAGGATGATTTTAGCCACAGAAACAAGAATGGCCGTGTGCAATGATTTCTATTCAACCCCCCTGGCTTCTTGGCCTAAGCTGATTATTATTAAGCATTTATGCGGCATTTCATATGTACAAGTACTTTACAATCATTTATTATTTATTCCTCACAACGTGAGAAAGCCACAAATCAAGGGCAGGGATAAAGTTAATACAATTTTATTAAACAAGAGGGGTGTGCCTAGCAGCAGGCTCAGCTACAACCAGGGAGTGTGACCTCACAGGAGAGAAACAACATGACAATTACTTTTTTTTCTTTTCTGTTGCAATTTACACTTTTAATCAGCATTAATTCAGGTGGTCCTGCACACCTGGGCGAACTCCTGGGAGGTTGGCAACCTGGTGTGCCGACTCCAGGGAAACCCTGCCTCCAATCTGCGAGACTGTCTTGAGAGCCTCCGCCCCTGCTTCATCCCTCTCTTTCTCCTGCTTTCCAGCTTTTATTTTTCTGTTTCTCTCCTCTTCTTCATGACCATATGTTGCCTTTTTCTTCGTCTCACAACCCTGTTTTCTTTGTTCCTCTTCCTATCTCTTTATTTTTCTTACTCTCTTTTTCCTTAGCTCCTTTTTCTGTTTCTCCACCTCTCTCTCACTCTCCCCACCCTCTTTCTCTCACTGTCACACACACACACACACACACACACACACACACACACACACACGACCCAGGGAAGGAGCCAGCAGGCACAGAAGGTCATTCCTTGGTGAAGCAGCGCTCCTTCACTGCCTTCTTCTGAGACCTGACACATGGAAAATTTTAACTTGATTTGTACAGGGAGAATAATGCCAGTGTTAATCCAAGCTGCTTGGAAGGTCATTTAAAAACCATTCCAGGTTGTTTTACTCCCACTGCTAGTGTTCTTCAGGCACTTCTCATAAATGCTAATGAATAATTCACCTTGGTAGTATAGACAAACACAGATTGGTGGTGTTATTTGGAAATCATTCAAATTGACTAATTAGTCATTTCCCTTAGATTTTATTTAACAAAGGAAAAGGGACTTTCAGCTATCTGGTGAATCATACATCATTACATTGCTAAAAACTTAATAGTTCATAGTAATTTGGGGAAGGGCCAACCTAATTTAGTGAAAAAGCCTGAATAATTGCAACATTTGAAAATTATATGAACTTACTACATTCTAGACAGAATTTTACTAGACAGTAAACAAAATATCATAGTTAGAGGTTTTAATAGCCAAGTTTTGAGGAATGGAACAGAGTCATCTGTTATTGACCATGTATTGATGAAAAAACCAGGGGTGAATTTTCATCTCAATAATCTCTTTAAATACTTTTTTGTATGTTCATGTCCACCTACTGTGTGTTAGATATACTATTCTACACAGAGAACTGAGGCTTTCGTGGAAACTGGATTCCAGGTGCTATTTTATAAAGAGAAAAAGACAACTGTTAGGTTAGGTCCACACATAACAGAAAAATAGGATGAATGGATTTCTTATAATGTCAAGTAGAAGGCAGAAAAAATAGAAACTGACTGCGTGTTTTGAGATATGGTGGGTGCTATTTTTAAACGTAGGAGCCAGGAAGAACCCTTAGGAAAGACGGCAGAGAGGAGACTGGACTATGGAGAAGAAGCCAGGGATGTGAAGTTCTGTCCAAGGAGGTAAACAAGAGAGGAGAAAGAGCTCTCAGGTGAAAGCAGGTCTGCACTGAATTGTCGCGTGCTTCGAGCTAGTGACTAAAAGGGTGTCATGGGCTAGGGACTAACTTAGGCCTCCTTTTACTCATCAAACTCCTTATACTTAATAGAAGGAATTTTTCATCTTGATAATTGAATCATCACAATTCTCAGTGACTGATATGACCAGGATGAGTTTGTTAAACTCTGACCAATGTGTCTTTCTCGTCTGAACACATTTCCTATTTAGCCTGTAATCCTCTTATTCAGGTCAATAGATATGGGTCCCCAATGTACCAATATAGATAAAACTCAGAGAGTAAAGAAGTCACATTTTTGGGTTTTTCAAATCACATTCTTGGCTTTTTCTTTCAGCAAAAGACCGAAAATAACTGAAATAAGATAATATTTCATCCTGTATAATAATGTACATTCTTGAATTTTCTCCCCTAAGATAATAGCAAGATCATCAAGTTGGGTAGACAGAAGATATCTGTACTCCATTCATCTCAAATCAAGCCAAATCCCAGAAAGAGACAACAGATGCCTTTACCCACTGTCATTTTTGGAGTTGCAGTCCCTTTACCAAAGCTCTTTTCTTTGCCTTATTCCCTCAGGAGAAAACCAGGGTCTGCCCAGTTTCACTTGTTCCCCATTTCTGCTATTTCTGGGGTCACCCACCAATGGCTTGAATTATAACACTTATAGTTACTGAGAAATGCAGCTCAAGGGACATTTTTACAGCCAGTTGGAGATGGATCTTACAAATAGTGTTACATGATATGTCAAGTCTTTGATTTTAGAGAAGTTATCAAAATATCAGAGACTAAATCAATGTTTGAAATTAGAACATACCTCCTCTACACTCTTCCCTCTACCTTCTTATCCCCAGGTTGCTTCAGTCTCTCTTGTTCCTGTTCCACTGGTGTTGGAAAACTGAGTCTCTCCCCTCCGCACACTCCTGAATGAACCTACCACGGGGGACTCATCTTTCCCCTAGGCATTGATGTTTCTGCTCAATTCTTAGCCACTACTTGGCATGTAATCGCCTATGCAACTGTTTATTTTTCATGTTCTGCTATACTACTGAATATTAATGTAATCTCCCCAAATACTACCTATTGAATGCTGCATATGTAGCAAACTTTATTGAGCGTTTTGTCTCCGTAGAGGAAAGCTGGGATCATGGAATGAGTGAACGCTGAGTGGATTACATTACGTTGTCTCACAATCCACTTATAAAAGTTCATTCAAGCTGGGCACTGCGGGAGTCTGAGGTAGAAGGATTGCACCTTCAAGCCCCACCTGTGCAATTTAGTAAAATTTGATTTCAAAGTTTCTTTTAAAAAGGGCCTTGAATGTAGTTCAGCGGTAGAGTCCTTGGGTTAGACAACAGTGCCCCCCCCAAAAAAGGAAAATTCAAAAATTTTCTTTATAAATGCCTTAGGTACTACCAACTCTACAAAATTTCCATTTGTTTATTCAATATTGCTTCATTGCCTCATTATAATGAAGATACCCTTTATTTCCACTTTTAAACACTTCCCTTATGCTTGCTTTCCTTCCTTTAAAACTCCTTTGGTTTCATGTGCAAAATACTCAATCTATTTCTCTTCCTTGTATCAATCCAACAGAACATGCTATAAGAATCTTCCAAAGACAAAGGACAACAAGGTGTGTTTTACCAAAATAAATCCTCTTCCCTGAGACTTTCTACCACTAGCTCTCACACTTCCTGCTTTTTTCTCTGCAAGCAGAAAGTTCCACTTTTGGGATTGCTTCTCAATTTTCTCTCTTTTCTCAAGATAAGTCAGGAATCTTGGAGATTCTGGTGTGTGTGTGTGTGTGTGTGTGTGTGTGTGTGTATGTTTTGTGAATGTGAATACATGGGTTTCTATACATATAAAAATGTAACTCAGTTTGGAAGTTTCAGTCTGACAGAGGTAAGAGAAAAACTTTTATGAATCTGATCAAACAAGTTTTATTTTTTATGATACTTAACCCATTGATCGCCTTTACATTTTATTGTGAGACTCTTGCAAGAAATAAAGAACACTAGCCCTTCTCTTCATCCTCATGCCTCGCTGTTCCAAGGACAATTTATACATGATGATTCCAAGGAGCTGTTTTACTCCTCTTCCTCCAAACAAGAAAAGGACTTTCATCGCAAATGAAAATGATCGAGTACAGGTAGATTTCAAACTTTTAAAAAGTAAAGTATTTTAAAGGCTAGTAGAGATTTATGAATTTTTAAAAATAATGTACTGTGCTAAGCAATTTATGAAAAAATAAAGAGTAGATAAATCCAATGGTGTAATTTCACAGAATAATTTCAACTGTGAAGTGGTACAGTCTTGGCAAGCCACTCTCTTACTAACGGTGAAGAACAATGTGTACTCCACTTATACTTGACCTCATTGCCTTCACTACATGAAAATTCTGTGACTGGAGGTGGACCGACGATACACAGGTGTTTGTTAGAGATTCTTTTATTCTTATTTTCAAGGTCTGAACTTTAATTTGTTTGTATGTAGTCTATCTGTCTGTGTGCCTATTATCAGAGGTGAGCTTAATTTAAAAATATACACCTATATATACACACTGACATTTATGTACACAACAGTCTGAATTTGCAAAATAGATACATCCAGATAGTAATTTCTTTCTGAAGCACAGTCATGTATATAAAATTCAGCCAAAGGCAGAGCTTTTCCTGCTGAAGTGTATACAGATGTTGACGAGAAAGTAGAAAAGGAAAATAGAACCTAACTTGGCCTGCATCTTGCCCGTAGAGCAGCTTTCTGTAAACATGCTATGCAAAATACCAAAGTAGGAGGGAACTGTCCATATATCTGTGTAGAATGAGCATGCCTCTAAGTGTTTTTAATAACTATACTGAATTTATTAAAATATACCTCAATATCTGCTTTGAAATTCTATTCATTCTAATAAACTATTTCCCTTGTGACTGCCTCTCCCTGGTCCCATTAGTAGGCAAGAATTATTAATGCCTAAAACGTTCCACCAGCATGTCATTCCTAAACCTCACAGTGCTACCCATGCTGTATTTATGTGGCTCCTGAATGCCAGAATCTTCTTTGTCTTTGTATCTCTGAGCCTGGAACCGTGCCTGGATCAAAGTTAAACATGACCAGGGATCATATTTATCTTGGATTTTTAAGTAAAAGATACCAGGTTCTTCTGTACAGCAAAGAGTAGGAAAGTTTGATTTGGATGTTCCAAAAATATTTCTCCCCTTCGAATTCAATGTGAATAGAGTAGTGTGTTATCAAATTAAATATAATGTTTTCATTTATAGAATAAATTAAAATTATTTTTTCTTAATGCTTAACATTATGTGTGCTTCATTGACGTAAGTAAAATGTTTGAGAGATTAGGATCTTAGACCTGTCAAATAATTAGTGCTGGAATCCTTGAAATTTTTTTATTATTATAATATGTTTTAAATTAGAAATTAAAGAGAAAAAGTAGATATGAGGAAGTAATGAGATTAAAACAATCCTGTAATCAAAATTGCAGCTTCTTTATTCTGCCATCTATGTAAAGTAATGGAGAAAATGTGAAGATAATTATAAGAACAAGAGATTTAATAGATTTTAAAATCACAGGGTTGAAAATTGTCTCCCAAGATCTCTCTGTCATGAGAGGTTTGAATGAATGTGGCTTTGCATTATACTGAATCAAGAAGGTTTAAAACAATGACATTTCTGAGGGACTGGGGGAAAAGGCATGAAAAATAAGGGTGACACTTGCTCCCTTTGCTGTTTTTTTTGCAATCTGATGACCAGTTTTGATTTGCTTTGAAAATCCCCACTTAATTCATGTAAGTTTTTTCTAATCGCATAAAATTTGGGGCAAGAGAGCGTAAGGGTAGGCCTCACCGCTGCTGTGCTGCTTATGCAAACAGCGTTCTGTGATAGATGGTTATAACCTGCTAGGAGCTTTCAGGTGGTGAATGCGAATGCACTTTACAGATTACAACACGCCATGCTATTCCCATTTCCTATTATTCTAAAAGAAAAACTGAACGAGAAATGCTTCCTTCTTGTTTAATAATTAAACAGAAAAGTACTTCTTGCAGATCCTTTTGAAGTAATCATAAGATTTTGAAATCTCAGCAAAGAGAGTGCCCCATATATTTCTTTTCCTTCTTTCTCTGATTCTATACCATCACTAGGATGAAAAAAAAAAACCCTGAAGTAGACTACTAAACTTTTTGACTTTGTTTTAGCAAGTAAGAAAACTGAGTAAGTCATAAGATTGATTTCTTAAAAATGCATAGTTACAATGTAGAGAGTGAAAGCAGCTTTTGAGGGGAACTGACTTGAAGCATCAGGTACATACCAAATTCTGGGAAGGTCTAAATTAAAATTTGAATGATTTGGAAAAATGTAATCAAGATCTTTATATGACATTAAGACTAGGATAAATGAGAATATTTAATATTTACTGAGAAATAGATCAACCCATTATGCATATCTTATTCTCTAAAAATCTTCCTTAAAATTATATGTTTAATTAAATGCTTACTGTTTGCCTCATATAGATGCTAAAATTGAATTAATTTCTATTATAACTTATAATTAGTATTTATTTCTATATCAGTCCTAATGCAGTAGCACACACACACACACACACACACACACACACACACACACAGAGCCTTTGATCTACGGGTTTTTGGCAATAAATGAGAACGCCATTCCTAGTGTGAATAGTCAAATGTGATCACCAGAATATTTGTAAGTGTGTTACACTGTCGAATGCAAGCACTAAAAACCCCAATCTAAGTCGGGTACTTGCACACAAGGAATAAGCACAGTATACCAAGCACTTCTGTCCGGTACTACCCATAGCTCCTCAACGCCTCCTTTCTGGTTAACTGGTGCCTAAGTCATTCTGATTATGATTTTTTTAAAGTGATGCTTGGTAAACTATAAAATTACGAAAAAGCAGACAACTCCAAAGTTTTTACAAGCTAATTTTCATGCAGAGTGTTAGCATAAAAAAAGACTCCCTAGCACATTCATGAGTAGTCTCAGCAGTACTGTTCGTATTGGTAAAAAGAATCCAAGTGCCTATTAATAGAGAAATGAATAAACCCTTTTTTTCCCTCACTTTGGTATATACTCTGTAATAATAAAAATGAATTTGGAGAGCTATTGTTACATAAAATCTGTAAGATATAGTCTTTAGTAAAAAATTATTTCAAAAAATATCTACAAAATAATATGGTGTAAAACCAAGAGAAACTAGAGAAAAATCAGTACCATATTCAGAGAATGATTGTGAAAGAAATTCATCTTACCTATGTCATTGGTTACCTCTGTAGATGACACATGATGTAGAAGTTCTAGAGCAGCTCCCAAGAAGGCTATAATTTTGTTTCCAATATTTTCATTTTGCAAGAGAAATGTGTTTGGATTTTATTTGTTTAACAAAAGTTTTCTATAAACCAATTGCAGGTATTGCAAAATCATTCCAGGGGGCTGTCAAAATATGCTAATGTGGCTTTTCTCCTGCAGGTCTTCAGATATGGCTCAGCCTCTAAGGACAGAGCAAAGCAACTGACCTTACACAAAATTCCACTCAAGCCTGGAGCAGAGTGTACTGCATAAGGAGAGATGTGTCTCCTTTCCAAAGGAAACTTGTTTGAAAACATTTCGCTTTGATATAAAACAGCCTACCTGTGGTACATCTATCTTTTTCCCTTGCCCCAATAGTTAAATGTTTTTACAGACTAATGAAGGCAAAACACATATTTTTCACAAGACACAATATATAGGGTTGGATAAAAAAAAATGTGACCCAATATATTACAGTTAGTTTGGGTGACTGGACAAAGGATTCATTAAATATTATCTCCTTATTCTGGTGAATCAGTGGTCTGGGTGTTGAAAGGATGGATTGAACCAGGAACATGGCAGAATGTGCTAATTGAATCCTTGATTTAAATAGCTCTTCTGTAAAAACCCTGGTTGATTCTTGTCCTTGTCAATGGAGGACAGATTTCTTGGGTACATGTTAATGTGCTCTAATTGGTCTATGCCTTTTTTGTCCAATTTGGAAAATACGTTTATTGTTGTATTAATAGACAGTAAGCCTTCAGAAGACAGGGACCTCTCTTCTCTCTTTTCTCCCCTCTCCTTCTGTCCCCTCCATCTGCTCGCCTGTCACCCTGTCTCCCTCTCTCCCTTTCTTCCTTTTTCCCTCTCTTCCTCTCTTCCTCTCTCCCTCTCTCTCTGTCTTAGTTACTTTTCTGTCATTGCTGAGACAAAATACCGGACACCCAAAATTAAGGAAGGAAAGGTTTATTTAGCTCACAGTTTGTGGAGGTTTTAGTCTGTAATCAGTTGACTCCAAGGCAGGATGGCATGGGAGGGGGGCAACTATTCATGGTGGTAGAAGACAGCAAAAGCAGCAAGAACGAAAAAGGGGAGAGCAAGCCTCTTTTCCTCCCTTATATTGTATGCAGGCTACCCGCCCTGGGGCATGTACAGCACTCACATTACCTCCTTGCCCTCCTTTTGCACAGGCTCAGGATGTTAGCAAAGTGAGGACCCTGGCCCCTTGCTGAGTTACTTAAACTTCTAAACTTCTTAAGTTGACACAATGCATCAACCATTTCTCTGTCTTTGTCTCTCGTTCTGTCTCTCTTTCTCTCTTTCTTTCTCTTTGCAATGCCTGATGATTGACTGACAAATGAGTTACTATTTGAGCAAAGTCAATAGAATTTTTAAACTTATGTGATAGGGCAGGTGAATGAAAGTTTCCTGATTTTTCTGTTATCTCAGGAAATAGAAATGAAGATGAGAACTTCATTTGTGAACTGCAGAGAAATTTAATGTCATTATTATTTTGGTGAACATAATGAAAATAAATATTAACTATGTGCCACTCATTAGTCTACAAATAAGTGATGTGATGGTGATGAACAAGTCACACAAGTAACTGAAATCACTACATGGAGTTTTGCTCTGGGGACTTCCACAAATCTAACTCACTATACCCTAACGCCTAGGAGTCTGCATGATTGCAATGCTATTGCTAATGCATTGACTTTGATATATTACTTAGATGATATTAGTGTAGCTGTAGCCATGACTAGTCCTATGAACCAAATTTGAAGTGGAACATGAACTATGTCAAACCTTCATTTGAGTTCTTATTATGAACTATGTCATCTACTCTTTCCCTAAATAGGTAATATCTACTTATTGTAGAAAACTTGAAATTGTCAGGCAATTGCTGGTTATCATTAATAAACCATTCACTTTAATATTTACAGTTTTTTGGTTTGTTTGTTTGTTTGTTTGTTTGTTTTTGTACCAGGAATCTAACTCAGGACCTTGCATTTGCCAGGCAGGCACTGTGCTACTAAGCTAAGTTCCTGGCTACATAGTTTTCAATGACTGTATAAACTTCAAAATATCATTCTGAGAGGTCTTGTTTTTTAGTAGGATAAATAATGCACTTACATATGTTTTTGTAACTAATATATTTGACCTTGCATTTGCCATGTTTTATAAAATTTATTATTTGTGTACTTTGCTTTTTCCCTTAGTTTTCTGTGTTTTGTCAAATAAGCTATATCTTGATTTTTTAAACTTCTACATATATTTGGAAGGCAATTTATTTTTAATTCTGTCAATGATTGCATGTTAGTTTATTGCATGTTGGTAATGCATCTATATTTATTCATTTATCAAAGATAAGAAAAATGATAGCATTCATTCTTTTTGATACCTAGTGGAGAATTTAGTGGGCTAGTCATTGTCATGTCACATCCTAATCTTTATTAATAATCTATGGTTTTAGATTCAACCCATTATTATACAATTACTATTTTTGTTATGGAAATCTTTGCATTAGCTATTCTGGAATCACCACTGAACTTCGTAACCACTACTACAGAGGCAATTCATACCTGCTCTGTAAGCATATTTTATTATTATGTAATCATATAATTTAATAAGAACAGTAATAAATAATATTTTGAATACTTTAAAATTACATACAGTGTTGTCTAAAACATTTCATAGTATATTCAATAAAATTCCCTCAGTAAATACATATTTTTAGTTACATTTTCATAAAGAGCTGAAATACAAAAACAGTAATTTGCCCACATCAGTCAATTAAGTTGTTAAGTGCCAAGCTGAGATTTGAAGACACCACTCAAAGTATTAGGAACTCTGAATTCATAAACTACACTATACTGTACCACCACATGAATGTTTGATTTATTCATCAGTTTTAAAGTTGCATTTCATTATTCCAACACATAATTGGGAAGTATATATGTATGACAATCTGTTGGATAAAGTGATGAATCAGTGCCTTTGATGCCTAAAATGTGATATTGATGGGATTCAATCACAGAAATTCTGATCCTCAAGTGCAGTAAATGTTACAATGGAACTACAAAGTGCTAGTGAATAGCCCAAGAGAGCTGCTCCTATTTGGTTATCACAGCAGACACTGCTGAGAGAGGAAGTTTTATAGTGGAGATCTGAATTGTGAGGAAGTCAGTAACTAAAATACTGGAAGGAGGGGAATCTGACTGAGGAGTCATATCAGTTGCCATTTTTAAAGGGAAAAAATGAAAGTGGCAGATATAAGAAAAAGGAAAAATGACAGATGAGACTCAAGAGATGCTTGTAGTTTAGTTACTAGAACTTGTCTCTGCCCTGAAGTTTTGTTTTTAACTCCTGGAATTTTCCTCATTTAGTTCCCAGGACTTCTACTCATTTGTGGGTATTTATATTTGCCTATTGATATGAGCATGCACATTGGCCACTGGAAGTGTGCTGTCATGTCCTTGTTAAATTTAAAATGAAAATTTAGCTCCTAAAAGTATTTAGTATGTTAAAAAGGAAATTCTAAAGATGGCAGCTCTGACTTTACATTTGTTGAGCTGTGGAAATAATGACTCAATGGAGCTCAAAACCCCATCAAGTTATTAATGTGTTCCTGTTGGTTTTTGAGAGGCACTCTCTGAAAAGGTCATTGGAATATTAACAAAAGTTTCATGATGAGATAAAAATCCTACAAATAGAACAAAAAATATTCATTAACCAAAAACAATGGTAGGGTACAATTTCCCAGGCTACTAAAATATTATTCTGGTTTTCATTAATCTGAGAAGTGAAATAAATATCTTGTAAAGAGGTAAATGGAGTTTAGCCTAGTTACTTTAGTTTAGAAGAAGCACAAATCTTACTGGCATTTGCTACCATCAAAAATGATGAACAGAATCTCAGATCTATGAGATGATAATTCTAGTTAAAAGATTATACTAAAAATATGTGAAGGAGAAAACTGTCAATATAGTGCAAATAGAATACCACATGTGTAAATATTATATAAATATAATGATTGACAAAGGTGGAAATAATGGACCTTAACATTTTTAGAAATTAAAAACTGGTAAATGTAATATATATATATATATATATATATATATATATATATATATACACATACTAGTCCCTTTCATACATTTGGAAGATAAATATGGTTTATTTTTAAACCAAGTCCATGGGCAGGTATAATTGAAAACCTGATTTTAGAGAAGTGATATAAACAATGAGGATATGTATATCATATGTGTAATGAAAGTCACACATACACTTATCTACTCTCCTCACCTTCTTCCAAAACCAGAACCACCATCCTTCAATAAATAATGAAAAATTTGGGGGGTGGCAGGTAGAAATGGAGATAATATTAGTATTTTAACATCTTAAGAGGGAGATGGATTTTTTGTCCTTAAATGAAACAAAATTTATTTTACTGAGAGTAAATCAGGCCCATGATAGTCACTCAGTTAGAAGCAGGGGAGTGGTTAAAAGCATGGAATATGGATTTAGACCCTCTTGGGTCCTGGATCTGCCATTTACTTAGAAGCAAACACTTTGCCCACCCATCTCAGTTTTCTTATGTGCTAAAATGGAAACTAAATATCTAACACTCATATTGCTGCCAAGATTAAGAGTGTGAATGTAAAGCTCTGAGTTCAGTGGCACCTGTAGACTTTACAAAAAATGATCAGATAATGAAGTCTC
>RJWT010039387.1:0-12678 GCA_004365215.1 Cuniculus paca | reverse complement strand
TCTATGTGTTTCAGCCATGGAACCTGGGTGGATTACTGCTTGCCCCATCACTCTCATGGATCAAGAACACCAATGATGGGGATCTTGACCAAGAATGATGTGAAAGTAAAATCAACACAGACCAAGAGTTGAGTAAATCTATTGTTAATGTGATTGGCAGGACCTGGAAGGTCACCTGCCTCCATATTCACAGAACTAGGTAACACAGAGGCATAGTAGGTCCTCAAGAAATTGCAGTGCCTACTATGAAGTACTTGGTGGTTTTGTGGGTCAAAGTTTGCCTGAGGTGGGGGGAAAAGCGGTGGATCATTCAGATTGCAGTACTGTAAGCTCTTTGCCTTGAGAACATTTCCCTCACAAAACTCATTTAGAGTCAGACAAGCTAAAGCCTAGACTATTTTCGTTTCACAACTTCACAACTACCTGAGAGTCGTGAAGAGTAATGACATTTGATAATCTTCAAAGGGAAATATGAGTAAGAACTTATTAGAAATATTGGATGCAAAAATATAATTTTAACATAAGAATTTCAGAGGATAAGTGTGTGTATGAATTAACTATAGCTAAACATATTTATAAAATGAAGATTATCTTCCAAATTCTTCCAGAAAATAACAGGAAAGTAATACATGAAAAAAATAAAACAAAGGAAGATAGGTGGAGGTAGGAATGGAAATGAGAATATGTGTATAATTGGAATTACACAGGAAGAAAAAAATACAATAGGGAAATATTGGAAAAAATAATAGCTATCATTTTCCAGAATTAAAGACAGTGCTTAGAAGTGCTAAATAAGTAGATCTAGAGAAATTAAAAAAAACTTGGACACATCATACTGAGGTTTGGACATGACTATGGCAAACAGAAAATTCTAAGGTTTTTCCCAGAGAAAAAATAATTACGCAACAGAATAAGAATTAGATTGTATCAGTTACTATTGTTTCAAAATGACATATAACAAACAAGCACAAAAACCTGAGTAATATGTATGTCAAGAAGTTTTTGCTTATGAATTTCAGGTTGGCTGGAGATCGGTCCATCTAGGCTGAGTTCAGTTGGCTGATTCTAAGACATTATATTTGCTCCTTATTGTAAGTTGGCTTCTGACCTGCTTCGTATTTTTTCATTCTGTGTTCTAAAGTGAAGTGGTAGCAGCAGTGATAGCAAAATTCTATTCCTGGTGACGGAAAAAATACAAAAAGAGAAGTGGGAACTCTGTAAGTGTCTTAAGTCAAATCCCACTTTTCTACTCCATATTCCTTTAATGGAGTAAGTCACGTAGACAAAAACAAATTGAAGAGACTCCAGAGACCGCAGTGATTTTTGTGTGAAGAAATGCACAGTAACACTTGAGGGACATGGACAGAGAGAAAAGCAAGCAATTAGGGCCAGAGTTTCAGTTTACCACTGACATTGTCATTGAATTTCTCAAAGAATAACCAGATTTCAGAAGACAACAGAAAGTTATATTCAGAATGATAACAGAAGTGAGTGCAAAACCTAGAATGTTATATCAGAACAAACTAAAATTGACAGGTAGAAATTAAAGATGTTATTAGGTACAAAGGATTCATAAATTGAATATACATACGACCTCCTATCTTCAAAGAAGTAAAACAAGAGAAGAACTCAACTCAGGATGACTCTAAGAGACACAGGGAATACTGGGTGAGCTAATACATCTGCATATTTTATTATTGTCTAAGTCAGAATCAAATACAAAAAGTGTTCATCATCTACAATTAAAGGAGTTGTGTGATTTTTCTCCAGTGATGGAAATAGTTGATAGCCACAATCTGCAATAATGAAAGTCACTAATAATATGGAGAAATCACTTGAAATGTGCCTGATGAGAACTAGGAGCTACATTTTAAATTTTATTTAGCTATTTAGGGCAATTTAAATATTCACATGTGGATACTGGCAGTGTTTTTAGACAGAAAATGATTTGCATGGGAATGAAAGATTCTATTACTACTACCAAGATAGTAAGTTGAAGTGAGAACATACTAAAATGCCAGTTTTAGTGCAGGAAATAATATAAGCATTGATACATTTAATACCTGAGAAGTGAATAGAAGTGAATGGAATACTAAACATAGAATTTAATGAGTAACCAAAAATTCAAAATAATCAAAATAAATCCAGAGGGAAAAATCTTCAATAGGATGAAAGAAAGAGAAAAATAGAAGCCAACTAAGTGTGACAATTAGAAAACATGAGTTAAGATGCTGACATAAATATGATTATAATAGTTATTACAATAATTTTAAGGGGAAATATGAAACAAAAAATTCAGATTGGATTAAAAATTAACACTGTGTGGCCCTACAAACAAAAGAAAGTATAAATGTTTGCAAAAAGACAGTGAGAAAAATTTAACAGTACTGTAGTCTTATCACTCAAGTGAATCTATTTTTTTGTTTGCCTCATGTATGCAAGACAGGTACTCTACCAATGAACTAGAATCTCACCACTCGAAGAGTTTGATACAAAATGCTGTGAGGAAATACTTTATCATTAACCCTAACAAAGAAACACTCCTGATATTTTGAGACTGCAGGGAATATCTGTCATTCTTTCTGGTCTTCTAGCTCCTGAACTCTCCTCTAAACTTGATCAACCTTTCACTGTATGACACAAAATAAGTGAAATAAACCAAACCCACATGTGTAAACACCACATTGTCTCCCTAGTGTAAGAAACTGAAAGACTCAATAACATAGAAAATTCCCGATAAATATGAAAAAAGGGTTCTGAAGTCCAACAGTGCTTTTATTCTTTGATTTGATTGGTTTAAGTCCCTTTCCTACAATTTGATTGCAATATGTGAGAAAATAGGAGCAGCTCTTTTGAAAAATGGGACACTACGGTAGCCATCGCTGGTTTCTTGTTGGCCAACGTGATGGCCTGTAGTGCTCTTTTGTTTTATCTGGTTATGTATTGCTTTGTTTTGTTTGAGTTTATTGTCTGTAAATGTATGAACAACCATTTTGAGGAAAGCAAGAGACACTGGGGTAACCATAGTTAATCTCCTGTTGCTATGTTTTGAAGACCTGTGTAGCTTTCTGTGTTCTGTTTTGAAATGCTGTATTGTGTTTGACTCTAGTCTGTTTTCTTTTTTTTTTGTTGTTCTGTTTTTTTTTGTTCTATTCTCTTTAAAAAACAAAACAAAACAAAACAAAAACAAAGTCACTTGAAATAGAAGCATACATGCCAGTGTTTCCTTGAGGTCTGTATAAATGTATCCCCATCCTGGCCTTGGAGAAGGCAGGGATGCACTAGAGAGCTTGTGGGATTCACGCTGCCATGGGTAGCAGAGGTCACACCAGGTGGGGAGACAATAATGGCAACACTTACTGTGGCAATTTCCACTCTGTGCATTGTTGGCTGAATCAGCAGTACAAATATTAGGTTGTGTTTAAAAAAAACAAGGATTTTTGGGGAAATTTTTCTTGGTTCTTTATCCTCAAACCTGGCCATTTGACTTTTTCTCTCCCTTTAATATATTGTGACACCTCCACATTAATATTCTGTGCAGTAGCCTGTGTTATATTTAATAAAATACTTTGTGCTTATACTGATCAAAGATAGGCATTTGTTTCTCGCAACCAGCAACTCTATCAAATATAAATGATTAACAATAAGCACACCAGAGAGTATATTTTCTTTCTGTATTTCAAGAGGAAGATGTCAACTGCCATATGCTAGGAGTAAGAGAAGTATCAGTGTTCCTTCTCTTGTGTCTGGGTAAGATGCCATGGACTTGATGGCAAATACATTTGTTGTTCTACCAATAGCCATTTTCAACAGATGTTAATATTCTCAGTTTGGAGCTGTGTATATTGTAGAAGGTTTAAAATTTATATAAGCCTCGTTTCTGCAGATAGTATATGTTTAGCTTTGAGAAAGCCACTTTGTATCTTTAAAAAAATTCTGCTTATCTCAACAAAGATACTTTGATGAACACATCTGCAACTCTTCATAATCAATGAAAAAACAATTACATTTATACTACATTCCTCAATTACGCACTGAAGCTTAGTAATGATAAGTATCCTGAGTCAAGCAGTGATGTCTTCTCATCATGTGGTACTTTTAAAACCTACCATTTCATTTGGAAATGCGTCATCTCAAGAAGCTGGTCATAGAAAATCAATGAAGATTAAGTAGCTGCTCTCTTCTTTGTTTAATCAGGAGAAGAATTGTATGCAATGTTTCAATTTAACAGGGTTCTTTAATCTGAAAACACACACACACACACACACACAAAGGAGTGAAGATTTGATTGGGTTGACTAGTGGCTATACTTACTGTCTCTGTTACTATTGTACACCTACACTGAACAGTGATAAAATGTGATCCAAAGGTGTGAGGAATTAGCTACTCCTATGCAGAATTAGTTACTCCTATGCAATATGAAAAAGTCAAGTTTTTCAAACAAACTTGAATATAATTGTTGTTTGTTAATTTAGAATGGTTTTCATTTATGACCAATAACTTCTTCCCTATAAATTTATCTTACAAAAACTTTAAAATGGGTGCAAAAAAGATGAGAATGTTCATGATATCATGAATATTGGTAAGAATGAAAAGGCCAAATTTTTGCTAATAATACATTCTTATAGACCTCTGTATCATAATATTACAAGCTCCTGTTGAGTAGTAGTCTACAGGGGACCAAAGTGATGATATTTATCATCCCATGTTTAAAAATGCAAGTGCAAAACATATGGTATCCTATGATTAAAAGTTTCTACATGACTAATAAAATCAGATGCCTAACTGCTTATTTTTTATATTTATTTATTTGTTTGTTTTATTTTAAAGAGAGAAAAAAAGCACAGAAAAATTAGAAAACAATCAAGCAAGCCAACAAACAGCAACAAATGGCAAACAAAGACAACAACAAGAAGAAAATAGTGATACAGGATTTCAAAATAAAATGGTAAGAATTATATATAATATAATAACCATTATTAAATTCCTGCTTATTTTTTTTATCATGTGACTATTTCTTGGATGTGTCTCTGCCAAACTTGGTGATATGATCAACAAAATGTATTTAAAAATTGGTTCAGGAGAACACAGTTTACCAGTAACTAGACCACCAATAGTGCAGAGCACTTCAGAGAGGGAAGCAAACACCAGAACAGACACTATCATTGTTGGGGGTAGGGTTGGTTTAACTGAACATTTATAGTAATCAGAAGTTGGAAAGAACTTAAATATCCATCTAATGATAAAAAGTTAATATTGGTATAAAAATAGTTAAGAACTATACAGCGTTGCTTTAACATGGACAAACCTTGAAAACATGCTGCAGTGAAGGAAATTAGTTACTAAAAATCACATATTATATGAGCTCATTTATGTATGTTCAGAATAGGGAAGAGTACATTAGTGGTTGCTTGAAGAGGGACAGGAAAAATGACAAGATTGTGGATTTGTGAATAAACTTTAAACCACCAAACTGTACATATTAAAAGGAGGTATTTATGGTATGTGAATTATACCTCAGTAAAGCCGTAGAAAAAGAAGGAGGAGACCAGGAGGAAGAGGGAGAGGAGTGGCTGCCGTGATGTTAGTTTTTATTTTTTTTTATTTTTTTATTTTTTATTTTTATTTTTTATTTTTATTTTTTATTTTATTTTATTTTTTTGCGGCACCGGGGATTGAACTCACAACCTTGCGCTTGCCAGGCAGGCGCTTAGGCCGCTGAGCTAGATCCCCGGCCCTGATGTTAGTTTTTATAATGGAAAATTGCGATTCCTCACATAATTTCTGAATCCAAGTCCATTTGTAAACCCACAGCCTATTGATTGAGAGGGAAACCAGGTTCTGTTGAGGAGCTTTCAACATTCTAGTAACATTCTACTGATTCTTCTTCAAAGCTTCAAAGGGTGCTTTAGCAATTTTCTAGACAACTGTTCTCTTGGGAAAGAAAACTACCCAGGCTTTTCATAGTTAGATATGAGACTGTGTTAATACTGATACATGAAAATAACACCCAAATGACATTGTGGTATTATAGATAAATTGAAGTCTGATATAGGCCATGTGACAAATTATGTTTAGCCCTTCTCTTGTCAAAATAATAATGTTATTTTACTAAGTTTAGTGATAGAATGTGAGAAGCTTGAAATCAGACACGGTATGTATTTATATCTCTTAATCTGTACTTTCCTCCTCTTTCCTGTTCCCTTTCCCCCTTCCTCTGGTCCACTCCACTCAGTTGTTTTGATTCCTGATTCCTGGCCTCTTCCTTTCAGGCCCTTCGCTGCTCTCTTTGCTTCTTAGATGCCATGATTTGAGCAGCTATTCTCTAACGTGTCCTTCCACCATGATGTTTCTGACTTGGACTAGCTGCCCATGGACTGAAAGTGCTGAAAACGTGAGTCAGAAATAAACCTCTCCTATCCTCATTTAAGTTGTGTCAGGTATCTTGTCCCAACAATGGGAAAACTGACCAATACATCACATCATACAGAAATCTCTTCATCAGAGTCACAGGGTTGACATTTATAAGGCAGAGACAACCACAGACATTCACATCCTTGCTCCAGAGCTCTTTTGCTCTCTGTAATCATACTCTTCATGGTTCTAACTTCCATTTAACACATAATGCTGTGTAGAACAACCCAGAAAGTAATGGCAAGCAACCGCATGGTTAAGTAAGACAAATATATATCAGGGAGCAGGCAATAAAATAAATATTCAAGGCCTTACTACTTTGCTATTATGTACTGAAGCACAGTACTCTGAAGCATATCAGGAAATCTCCTCTAAGGAGGAGTTAAGCTGTAGATCTATAATTCACACTATGATTGATATCACTAGATAAGCTGCAAAAGACTTCCAATATTGCAAAAAACATGTACTGCACTTGGAACTATTCATGTGGCCCACTTATTAGTGACAGGAAAAGCTAACAATTCTAAATAAGAGAAGGCTCTGCATTGATTTGGGTTTTAGTATAATCATTGATACTACTTAGACTCAATGGTCTAGTAGATTTTTTGTGTGTGTTCTATAATGATGCTGTTTGAAGTCTCTGGAGAACTTCAGTATGAATGCCATACCACGAATACCTTAGAATCTAGTGTAAAGTTTTTACTCATCATCAAGTAGTAACTACTTATTGGAAAACATATCTCCTGGTTTCTTTTAGACCTTGTCAGTCAATAAGTGCCTGATCACAAAATCAGAATGATTATGTGAGCTCTCATAGTGGAGTAGATATCGCCAGATAAATTATGTGAGAAGACTAGCAATTTGTTGTACAATTAAAGCGTTACATTTGACATTAAACTCAAGGATGACTGAAAGACGTGATTAAATTGCATGAACAGCCTAGATTCCCAGTTACTACTCTTTTGGCTGTAGGATGTTATCCTCTAAAGTTACACCGATAACTTTCTGGGAGCTTCTTATGTTTGAATGTGGAGGAGAAAAGAATTCATACAGCTTTCACAAACAACTTGCTGTCATATATTTGTATTAAGAAGCTCCACTACAGTCTCACTGAGGAAGTGAAGTCTGTTCTGTAGTCAGAGATGTAGAGAGTATGGTTGGTCAAACATTTTGTTCGGGGAACATATGATGTGAGATAGGAATAAACATTAGATAATGGAGAGTAGCAGTTTCTTAGTTGTTGGATCACAGACCTTGGAAAAAATGATAGAGTGGTCTGGGAAAAATGTGGATGAATGTAGGGGGAAAGCAGAAATTATGTGAATCATTTTTGCTTCCAGTAGTGCCCATGAGAAATTCACTATGGGGAGGCTCTTTCAGCACAGTTGAGCAAGGTGACCTATCCTTTGCATGTTACCTAATTTGTCTCTAGCCCCTTCAATGTTTTCCCAGTTGGTCCATGACTAGTTCAGAGTGGCTATTTAAATATGAATGTAAGCCATGGTAGGAGAGTTGCTTATTAATGAGATATTTTCATCCTACTCCCTCTCCTTGTTGTTGAGACAAAATACCCAACATTCACAACTTACAGGTAGGAAGGAATTGTGGAAGGGCCTGAGGAGAGGAAACCTGTTTGCCTCATAGCTTTGTAGAAAAAGAAAGGAGCCAGGAAATGAGATGTATCTTCCAGGTCATGCCCATAATGACCAGCCTCTTCTGACCAGATGCCAACGCTTAATAGCAAGTCAGCTATAAACCCTCCCAGTCCATTCACCTTCCAAACACATGAGGCTTTGGGGCTATTTAGATCTAGACCTTAACATGAGGCAAATTTGCATATTACATCTTCTGAGTGCCAGACTGTCAGCAGCAGAGAGTAACGCATCAACGGATGACATCATTTCTAGTGATGACACACCAGATATTTCACTACCTTAATAGAAGGAATAGCTAAGCACTATTACCTAAAGAATAACATTTAGCCCTCAAAAACTCTAGGACTAGAGAAATGGTATTCAGACTATTTTCTCTGAATTATGTAGGAACTTCATGTTTGGGGGTCTGAGAGTCTTAATGTTGTAATCCTTGCTGCAACCAGATCATTGGGGCTTCTCTGTTTATATATTGGTTAATCAGCATAAATTTTCATTTGATCACAAGTTTCTAGCTGTATCAGAAGATTTATCAATCTCATAATAAAAATAGTATTTCTCAGAAACATTGTAGTGCAACATAGATTAGAGATATTCTTGAAGGTAAAGGGAACCAGTGTTGTCTCTCTTAGATCAAATAGCATTGGATTCCTGCCAGGCAAGCGGAAAACTAGGTGAGAAGGTTTAGGGAATACAAACATACAGAGCAGCAGGAAAATATATGAAGAACCTGGAGTGGTTTGCTGGCACTAATCAGTGTTTCTGCAGTGAATTAGCACTAACTAGTAGTGAGTGATTTTCAAAATGCCATTTGCTTCGTACAAAATAGACAGCAAACGATCTGAATTTTCACTAGCTAAAATTCCAGAAGTGCCATACAGGTCCACGCTTTTTGGAAGTAAGATTTTGTTTCCATTATTTTTGTTCTCATCTTGACTCAGGATCAAAAGAAAGTGGACACAAAGGACCAGATGTCTTGTGACCTTGAAGACAGACACCTCCCTCTATAAGCCAGATCTCAAGACAAGGCAAAACAAATACAACCACACCTTAAGTAGAAACATCAGGGATTAACATTCTAAATAGGTATGGATTACCTTGACCATCCCAATCCCCTATAGAAAGAGTCACTGATCCTTAAGAATGCTCGCTTGCTACGTAACTCACTTCCCTATTCATCCCTGATTTGGTCAATTTTACCTGAACAATTAATCTTATTGGTTGACCATAGTTCTGTCCCACCTCGTGCCCATCTGCCTTGTGAGTTCCCAGGTTTTCCCCTTCTTGGACCCACCTCACCTAGTGGTTTTACTCTATAAAAGTCTCTCAAAAAGCCAGTTTTTGGCAACCCACTTGGGACCCCTTCTGTCTCTCTCTCTGACAGAAGCTTTCTCTTTCTCAATAAATATATCCTGCTCATAAAAAAAAAAAACCCTGCTACTATTTAATTAGAAGAATTCAGGTCGCTCTTGGTTGCCTAATTGAAAGAAGTGCAGGAAGTGCGTAACCAGGATCTTCTGTAGCAACAGAAAAGAGACAATAAAAAGAATTCGAGATGCTAAGGATTCTGAATAGCCAAGATGACAAATGTTCACAAAGAAATGGTGATATTTAGTACCTATCTTGTTTTTCTCATGTGTATTTTGATAATTTAATTATCTGTTATTTCCCTACAGTACAAAAGAGCAATGCTGAGATGTCAGATATAAATGCAAGGCATGGGATTTTAGATGTGAATACTTATTTGAACTGATTTAATCAATGTTATTTCACTGAGCAATCAAACATTAAAATTTAATAAGACAAGGTACAGAAATACATGTGGCAGATAGTATTTAGCCTGTCTATTTCAGGAGATAAGAACCTCCTTTAATTTGAGTAAAGAAATGAGATTCCACAGGGAGGCCTACCTATTTGTAAGTGTAGATGATGTATGTAGAAATTTCAATAAAATTTTGTGTGTGTGCATTTTTCATATACAGAGAATAAACTTCTGTCTTTCTATAGTAAAATAATTTTTTCATTTCATTTCCATCGTAATAAAGGGCTAATGTGTTAATTGTCTGACACTCCTGCTCATGATGGAAATTTTGGCTAATTCTGTTAAGTCCCTACTGATCTCCGGGGTAAGGATGTCCTCCTCAGAGGTCCAAAGTGATCCTCACTACTCAGGCCATCAGGGAAGCTACAGCTAATGTGATGAATCAAATATATTCTCAGATCAAAAACTAATGATCAGTCACCATGGGGAATGTAAAAACCGCTAATTTACAAGGTACAGATGGGGAATTAGCTTGGGGTCAGAGAACTAAGAATTAACAACAGAATATAAATGGAATTTAAAAGAAGCAGACAGTGAATAGGGCAAGTCTTAGAAATTTACCTGCAGTTCACTTTTAAGGGTCAGGACATCCATCACACTTAGGCCTTTTGGCTGTGTGTAAAGGTCAGGATAAGAGGAAATGAATCTATTCATTTTTTTAAAACTATTCCTTCAAATACTTGAGGTATCAGCATCAGATAGAAGTAAAGGTTTACAAATAAGATGTCTAAATATTTTAAAACTGCATATCAAACTATTAAACTCTTAAGTATGTTCTATCTGCTTATGGAACTGCACATCTTTGTAATAATCACTGAAGAAGATTTATTGGAAGCTATGGTTTTATAAGGAATATAGGAAAGATATGAATTCTAGTTGAACTTAATTTGTATTATGCATAATGGTTCTCTTAAAACCGCAAGGTTTAGATGAGCAAAAATCCTATAATTTATAAATTCCTATGTACTTATAGTATACTGTTTTTTTGGTCTGATCATGGTTCTATAATAGATACTTTTTTCACTTTTTAAATTATGCATGTTGGTAGTACGTAATGCTTACATTTCTTGTGGGGAATTGGTACATATACATAATACATTTTAATTTCCTTATTTATCCCTTATTTATTCCTTTTTCTGTGCCTTTATCCATCTCTTGACTCTTTTTTTTTTCTACATGTTTGCAGTATGTTAGTGTCTACATTCCTTGTGTGGAGTTGGTACATGCATATAACACATTTTAATTACTTCCCCCTTTTCCCATCCTTTCTTCACATTTTTATTTATTGATCCACTGAGATACTTATATTTTTTGATAGTGATGTGTGAAGAATCAATAAATAAAATGTTATTTTACTCAAAGCCTCTAAACTTTGAATAAAATATGCCAAATCATAAATTAAAGTGAATTTAAACAAAATAATGGTTTTCCTGCATGTGAAGAAAGTTAATTTCTTCACAAGTATTTAAATTTGTCTACTAAATATGAAAGTAAAATGTAATTTGTAATTAATGACTAGAAATTATGAAATTAATTCAAATAAATTTAAATAAAAACTTTTCTGGAAATTTTATGAATTTTTATCTTTTTTTAAATCAAAATGAGAGTCTCAATTCTGATTCTTAATATGCAATATCATTGTTAATGTAAAGAGCTGGTATTAGGCTGTGTGTTATGCATATTCACAAGTTCAAGAGTAACATTCATTAATATTGAAGATGTTTCTAAGCTGTCTTATACAATCATTGCAAAGATTCTGTAATCCCACAGGTATCTTTGGAATTGTGAATAGGAATATAAAGAAAAGGGATAAAATGATTGATTAATTAACATACTGGGAAATAAAGGTTCATATAAAATAACCTATTACATTTATGCCAGGCGGAAAAAAGAATTTGAAATGATTTACCTCTAGCTCAATGCTTTCCAAAATTAAAATTCTTTCTGTGTCTATCGCCTGATATACAGGGCCAAAAGAAGGGTAGGCAAAAGCGGCAACAGTAAGCCCTTAAAAAGAATGGCATCTTGGTGCACCTGTGGATTTAACTATGAGATATGATCACAGCCTTAGAAAAAAGTCCCAAATATGGGAAAGACTCTGAAAGTCTTCAACCTTAGGAATTAAGTAAGCATGGGCAAGGTATCAATGGTAATTAAAAGACTAGCCAGAGAAGAGTTCTACCTGAAGGTCATAGTATGGATAAGATGAAAGGAACTAGGAGGGCTATGAGGATAACAGTGTTTGAAGTTGACATTTCTTGCTTAGAGTCAGATTTAACTGTATTTATGAAAAAGAAGTGTACTTGCATATATACTTGAGTTTGTATAGGGATCTTATTTTTACAAAATACCCAAATAATTTAATACAGATAGAAGTTTTGTTCATTAATGTAGATATTTTAGTTACAATGATGTAAAATTAGTGTCCAGTATTGGCTTCAAGAGAATTTTAAGCACTCTTTAAGTGTCAGCAAACCCCAAGTATTTGGGTGACTGTGATGACTAGTTAAAATTTAGACAAGTGAAAAAAATATGACATGCAATCACAGTAAACTTGCAACACAAACTCAAGTATTGGGAAAGTATGTTCAGTTTTTGAACTTTTCGGTGTTCGAACTTGAAGTTGGAATGAATTGAGTATGACAATCAGTGTTCCTGTGTTCTGAAAAAGGAGATTAAAGAGTATATCAGAAAATGGAAAGATACCTTCTGTTCCTGAATAGGCAGAACCAATACAATCAAAATCAGAACGGCCATACTTCCAAAACTACTATAAGATTTAATGCAATC
>RJWT010039386.1:0-12683 GCA_004365215.1 Cuniculus paca | reverse complement strand
AAAGAAAAGGTCTGTCTAAACTTCCCTGATTTTTATGCTTCTGTGAAACAGACAAGCAGCACATGGCAACCAGACACTGGTGACAGAAGCACATGACAGGGGCATCTTTTCGTATATCCTGAAACTAAAGCTGATGAAGAGGGCATTGCGTTTCATTTAGAATTAAAAAAGCCTACTCCCCGCTTCTGTCCCTCTGACAGAAGCTTTCTTTCTTTCTCTCATTAAATATATTCTGCTCTTACTAAAAAAAAAAAAAAAAAAAAAAGCCTATTCCAAAAATCTTCCCGATAATGAATCAATCTATTGTAAAATGTAATTCTAATGTCTGAATTTCATTTTCATAGTGAGGCTAATGTGCCCTGATCTGGAGTTTTGCTGTTTCCTATGAGTGGTCTTGATTATCTTGTAATGTCCTCTGACTAGTCTGTTCAATAAATCACCTTGGTGCTTTTTAAGGTATGTTTATATATATTAGAATATTTTCCACTAAATATACACATATTCTTTACAGCTTTCTCAGGTACTTACAATATCTTAAAATTGGTGGTAATCCAAGGCACAAATATTTAATAGTATTATATTAAAACAAATTTTTAAAAACAGCTGAAACACATTTTTGAGTACATTTTGTTTGAGGATATTGCTATTCTTGTCTAGTGGAGTTTTGATTTCTGAGGGTGGTGGAAGAAAAACTTTAGCAGACTTCTGCTGTAAACATAGCTTTAAGGAAACAAAGTGTAGTATAAGAAATAGAAAAAGCAAGAGATTTGTTTTATTAGCAAGATCAGTAAATTAGTACTTGAATTTACCAAGATAGCACTAACATTGTGAAATCTGACATCCAAAATTGCTAAGATTTCAATGCACTCCTTAGACACTATTTAAAGATGTCCCTCACTTTCAAGACTACCTTTCATTCAGAAATTCTATCTAAACATTCCAGAGACTTTGAAATGGAAATTGTTTCCATAAAGCAATATTTTTTTTGTGGGAAGGGCAAAACCTCAGAGAAAAATGACCCTAAAATCTTTATCAAAGTGAAAAACATTCTCAAAGTGAAAATAATCTTCAAATTGAAAATTTTCATGCATTCGATGCTTATAATCTGACTATAATTCTAATGAAATGGCCCTAAATCACAGTGTGGCATTTATATTAACATTTAAAGAATTAAATATAGAATAGAAGTCAGAGAATTTCACTGAATAGGTGAATCATGTTTATCTGAGATGAACAACTTGCTTACTACATATACCCTGTACTTTCTAACATAATTCATAAAGAAAAACTACTAGTGGACAAGTTAAATATTTTAGTAACAGCTTCCTTTTTGAATTATAATAAACATAGAAGTCATTTTTACAAACATCCCTGTGAGTACCTGTGTGTGAGTGTATGTGTGTGTATGTACATGGAAGACACACACAGTGTGGAAAGACAAAACATAGTCTTCCAACTTTTCCAGATTTACCTGTGGTCTGGAGAGTAAGATTTTCATCAGGTTGTGGAATTAAGACTAAACTTATCTTCTGATGTTAAGCATTTGTTCTGACATATGTTTCTTCCCCCTTTCCAACCTTGTTGGATTTTTTTATTCCACTTTTATAGGACAACTTTGACTCTACACTAAACCATGCCACTAACACGTTACTTAATCTAACTGGCACATTGTAAAATTTTACACATGCGCTCATCCAGATAATTACACAATTAATTTTCACTTAGTTCAGCTGAAACAGGGATAATGAAATTTCCACTGGTGTACTGTTACGTCCAGGGGCCAAGGGTCAGTTTCCTGTTTGGATAAGGGTGAGTTTAAAGAGGATTTCTGACAGTCTCCTTACTTTAACTGGTTCTAAAAACATTGCAATGGAATTTCAATTTACAGCTCAGTTCAATGAAAGGAACAGATGTTGGGAGTGTGCCACCAGCATGGGTGAGCTGCCTTCCACACAGGTGTGCAAAGGAAACCATCAGCTATTGCTTAAAGATATGTCCTTTCTACCTTCCATTCTCAAGTGAAAACGGGGCTGACAGACACTTGGAATTAATTTTCCCTTAAGATATAGACATCTGCTGAACCACGATATCAAAGCAAAGTTCACAGTTCCCACTGCCTTTATTCTAAAGGAAAACAGTAGAGTACCAATGACCACATTGTATTCGAGTTTCAAGTACATTTGAAATGATATTCTTGTGAAATTTTCTTCAAACTGGAAAAAGGGCCCAAGATTTAGGTTTTCCTGATGATAAAAGTGGGTGAAATTTTGCTTTGAAATAATGCATAAACTATAATCTTTTTTTTGTAGTTTGTCAGCTTGTTTTGTCATAGTTTTAAGGTTTAAATGTCATCTTTAACACTAAAAAGGATATTTCAGAAACAGCAGTGAAAATACCCAACAAAATGATTTATCTTGAGTAATCCCTTCTTTCCTTAAAACTAACCTTTTCTCTGAAGAATCCGACATGACTAAAATTCTACATGTGGTTGAAAGAGCAACCAGATTCAAATGCAAGTCAGCTATATATTAAATCATCATTCATGTAAAATCTTCATTGTCTGGTGGGTGATAAAACTGATTGACCACGGCACGTCTGTTAATTACTAAAGTCTTATGTCAATTCTTGTCTAAGTTAACATTAGGGTGGGGAATTTCTGTAATAGCTGAATCTGAATGCTTTGAACATAATCATGTGAAGGAAGCCACAGAGATATTTACCTGTATAGATAATCAATTCTTAATAGAGGTATAGAGAACACAGTGTCTACTAAGGCCAAATATGTTTTGCTTTCTTTTTTAGTTTTTTTAAATTTTTAAATATTTTTATTTTAAAGAGAAGAAAACCAAACAAAATGAAACAGAATAAATCCAATTGAAACAAAACAGTGAAAGTAATACAGGATGTCAAAACAAGATAATAGAAAATCAACAATAATTACCATAATATATGTTGTTATCTTCAAAATAGCTGCCCATACCATCAGACATAATAAAACCAAACCAAACAGAAATGTATAAAACCAACCAAAACAAAACAATGAAAATGATACAGAACTTCAAAACAAGATAATAGGGAATTAACAATGGCTTCAAAAGGAGCTCCTCCATAGTTGCTATATTGCATATTGTTATCCTCTAAATAGATGCTCAGACTACAAGCTTTAGGCCCACAAAGTCAATCAAACAATACAGGCATTAAGTTGACATTTTAGTTCAGTAGCTATCATCTCAGTCTGTGTTTCTTCAAATCAGTTGGTTGCTTACGGATGGAGGTAGGGAGACCTGGTACTTGTCTCCAAGTTGACACACCAGTTGGCTCACAGGAAGGGGTTGGCTTCTTTTTGGTTTTCTTTCCAGGACAGATGGCCACCACTGGCTCACAGGAAGGGGTTGTCTCAGCTCATGTCTGACACTGGCTCACAGGAAGGGTTTGGCTTTTTCTTGGTTCTCTTCCCAGGACACATGTTTGCTGTTGGCTCACAGGAAGGGGTTGGCATCTTCTTGGTTGTTTTGCTTTCTTCTGTTTGGAAAACTCATACATTAAAACTCATTAAAAGTCTTTCAGATGATAGTAGCATATTAATTCTATATTTTCTAGTGCCACAAATTCTCCTAAAACAGAATTTCTTACATAGATCTAAAATAATTTGGGGGAAAAGGCCAATTAATCTGGCAAAGTACCGTACACATTTCTCTTTTATATATGAAGCAGGAATCTGGACTCTGTTCTTCTTGTGACATATATGGCATGTTTCTACTTTTGGATCTTTACCTCGGGTTTCCCTCACCTGGAATTCTATTGCTCCAGGTAACTATAAGATGAACTCCACCAGTTTTACCAAGTGTTTGTGCAAAGCTGCCTTTTCAGTTAAGTCTTACCTGATCATGTTGCCTTAAAACTGAAACTCATACTATCTTATTTTCTTACCTGGCCCTAACTCTGCTAGATAGCTCCTTTCTCTGAACTTTTGTTTTTCCTTCATAGCACTTCTTCTATTGAAGAACACAGTAAAAATTGACATATTGATTGTCTATTTTTTGTCTTCCTCCAAGGCTAGCAACCTCCAAGGTGGTAGAAACTTTTGCTTTTTCCCTGTTATATCTCAGATACTTAGAATAATGTTTAAAGGGTACATGATAAAGTTGTGTTGCATGGCTCGCAGAATGAAGAAACTCTGCAGGATTGGTGCTATTCTTTTGATCCTTGCACTAAGACTAAGAGTCGCTAACAGATATAAGAGGCTCACTCTTTATTATGAAGTGAGTTAATAACTAGGTGTAGTCATTCTACTTTTATGTGCTGGAGATGCAGAGCATTATGACAAAGCTAGCCACCATATAACATTGAATAATGACCTCAACAGTACAGAATGTAGTCAGAAACAACATTTCCATTTATAGATAACTAAGTCTCTAGGTTTGTAGAACATGCAAATCTGTTTTGTTCTTGACTTTTTCAATATCTTGAGTTAGTCCCTAAATTCTCTCTGAGTTCACAGTTTTTCACACTCTTATTCTTGCATACACTGGGGAAGAATTAATTGCATCTTTAGTATGCTTTTATTCTATGACAGATGTTATGTACAAGAATACTATTTTGCTTCTGGGCCAGAATAAGGGAAGAATAAATTATTAAACACATGTAAAGTACTTCCATACTTTTAAAGAAAGCATCATAACATTAGTTGTGTTTTATGCACAGAACAGAATGAGCATGTTTATGGAAATAGTAAGGTTTCAAGTCTGTCATCATTTTGGGAGGAAAAGCTTTCTTCCTGGATAACCTTAAAGCACCCATTGGATCTGTATGATACTTAGCTACTGATGACCAAGTCAGAGACTGGGCATGAAGTGTTGTCATTGAATGGGCAGCTCTTGAAGAATGGGGAAGATTCTGGTGACTTTTAAGCTGGGGATAAGGAAGGAGTTCTTTATGGTGATTTTTTTCTAGATGTAAAGAATCCAAACATTCCAAGGGTCACATTGTTAAATAAAACAAAGAACATGTGGTTTCTTGTAAGTTTTTTCTAATTTGTCATGTTGTTTTTACTGAACTTGAGTAACATCAATTTTAAGTAAAATTGAAGAGGACATGAATAATTTTGATGTCTGAGTTCCACCTCTCACCATTATTTCCCTGTGCTTGAATGCTTTTCATTTCATCGCAATGCTACCTGTCTAGGAAGGTTCTGAACAAATTCAAACTTTGCCAATCCCATAGTAAGGAAGTATAGAGGCCAATAAAAGTCATTGCCACCATTAGACCATGATTCTGAACATTTTTGTTATAACTATTAGTACTTTTCTTCCTCCAACGTCTACCTCACTGAATAAGGTATGTGTATCTATTGAGTTTCTTCTTTTTTTACTGGCAAGTTAAGCCAAACCATATTCAATCTTCACTTATTGCTTAGACCTCAGTTTATAATCAATCCCCATGGCAAGATCTGTGGAAAAAATTTTCAATTGTTTGACACCATTCATTTTCTCAATTAGTGTCTTGAACACAAATTCTCCTCTACTTTCCTAGTTTCATTTAATTGAAATGAGATCACACATTCAATTTTGATTAATTCTCTGTACTGTTGCCCAAAGTTTTGGGGTAATTTAGATGGGGAAAAAATCACTTGTTAAATAAATGGTGTTTTAGGATCTCTGTTCTTTATATATCACTGAAAACTGGATGATGAATTTGTAATCCCCATGGGATTTATCTGTCATGTCTTAATAGAATCATTACATTGTTTCTGCATGTTCAGTTAGTACTCTTCTTCCATTTCAGTTCGGCCCTTCCTCCTCCATGATGGAGTAGTGACTTTTCAGTGGAAACCAGAGAAACTCACTGAAAATTACCATGTTGGGCACTAAGTCCTTTGTTTGGGGTGGTACCGTCTTTTTTAATAGAAGTCATTCTACTGAATAGAATCATGGTATCTCTAATTAATTTTTTTTCTTCAGAACATGAAAATATTGATTCAGTTTAGTTTACACATGTCAGCTAATGGTGATAATCAATTTTTTTTAAAAAAAATCACCCAACATTGGGGAATTATAAACATCAGATTCACATGAAGTTCTCAAAAATTCTTCCTTCAGATATTAGGTTTAATAGTGTCTCCCCAAAATTCATTCATGGCTCATGTTGGGATCCTCAGTTTATAATTTACTGTATTTAGAAATAGGGTTATTGCCAATATAAAAGTGAAGGATCAATATGAGACTACACTGGATTATGGTAGGCTTTAAATCTAATGAGAGTGTTTTATAAGAGACAAAATGAAACAAAATAACAACAACAAAAAAGGACAAATAGGCTCAGAGAAAAAGTTGGTGTGAAGATGGAGGCAGAGTTTGGTGCAATGCAACTAAAAGTCAAGTAACACCAAAGTTTGCCTGCAACTACCAGAAGCCAAGAGAGCAACATGAGACAGTTTTTCCCTTGGAGCACCCAGACACCTTGGTTTCAGACTTATGGTCTCTATAACTGAGAAAGAATAAATTTCTGTTGTTTTAAACTACCTAGTTAATGCTGATTTGTTATGACAACTATAAAAAACTAACACTGTGTGCACCTCTCCCTTCGTGTGTCTGGTCATGTAATTCTGCCTCTCTTCTCACTCAGTTCCATTTTGCCCAGAGTGCTACAGGAACTTTATTTCCATATGTGGGACCACATTTTAAAAGATGGCAAAGGAATCCATCTGGAGAAAGGTGAATAGTTTGGAAAAGCAAGAAAGTTAAGGAAACTACAAGAGATGCTGTGTGGTTTTGCAAAATGGTAGTATTAAACCTAAAGTCAATATCTTATAATTTAAATAAAATGTAATGAAACAATTTGCAAGTAATAACATGAACCTAAATATTGGTTATGGGTATTATGAATCCAGCATGCCATGTTAGAACCTGAAAAAGTTGGGGGTTTTTGTTTTGTTGTTTGCTGTATTAGAGATTGAACTCAGAGGACAATTACTGAGCCTAGAGAATGGGATTGCATACTGATCCCTTTCAAATTTTATTTTAAGATGGAATCTCACTGAGTTGTCGTCTAAGCTGGACTTGAATTTGTGATTCTCCTGCCTCGGTTTCCTGAATACCTGGGTTTGTGGGCATTTTCCATCACACCTGGTGAGGTTAGTTTTTTTTTTTTTTTAATATTGCTAAGAAAACTCTTTTTTTAAATTTAATTTCCGGCTCTTTATTTTTTTTACTTCAATGAAACATTTATTTATTTATGTATTTATTTAAATACAAAATGGCTAACATATATATCTTACTATCATTGAATTAGGGGGAGAAGCTTGGCTCTGGATGTCCTGGTCCCACAGCGGCCCCAGCATGGCGCTGTTTCGGTGGAGGTGGGGCTATTTCTCCATCCCTAGAGTACACACTGACACTGACTCATGGAGAGAGGCTTGGCACTAAGAGAACTTTTTCTAACAATTTTTTTTTTGGTCAGGTAAATTTTCACAAGAGATCATGCCACAGTCTTGCTGGAGATACCAAAATAAAGACGAGACAGCCCTGATCAGAGAACCTATAAATATCTCTGGCATTAACTAGCTGAGGAGCCTGGACTGATGATCTAATTTCTCTGATCCTGTATGCTAATATGAAAAACATAAATATCACTGTCATTTGGGGTGGTTGGTATATTATGAAAACACTTCCTCAGGTAGTAAAGAAGATATGGGCAAAGGGGCTGACATGATTTTTACTGTAATTTAAATGATTTTGCATAATCTCACTCCCCAAGGTCGTTTAGCAATTGATATAACTGCCTGATGCCTTTATTGTTAGTGAACACAATAGTTTGTGTCCTGAGTCCCACCTTGTCACTTAATGGTTCTTTATTTGACAGTTCTGTGTAGTTGATCTTATAGATGCTATGGCCTGCAATTTTGTCTACCTCTGGGCTGCGCTACTATAAACTAACATTTTTCTTTCATCAACTGGATTTTGCATTTCTGTTTTTCCTACATCTTAAAACTGTTAAACGGACACTATTTTTATTGCCATTTTACTATTTTTTTCAATATGTTGTCTAGGTTTGAAAGCCTGTTGTTTTTGGTGTTCTTATGAAATAATCTCACTTCTTCATGTTTGCGAATATTCTGCATTTGGCCTAGCTTTTAATAAATGGACACTTGAAATTTTCTATAATCTTCCAAATTGGTGTTTCTTTTATTGTTTTTTCAGAATTTCTAACTAATGCCTAAACAAAATCTCTACAATCAAATGAACATTCTTCATAACACATTATAAAAATTGAAGTAGAAAAATCAGTTTTATATTTCTGTTTAAATATACATATTAGCAAACTTGGGGCTATGTAAATGATCAGACTTCTCTTCATCTTTGACACAACCATTTCTATCAGCTCGACTTCTTGAACAAAGATTCCCAGCGAGAGTCTCCCTAAGACTTAGTAATAATCTCGGAAGGACCAGTATGATTGCTCTTTAGAAATAGAACTTTTGTTAACCCTTTTCTATCATTCTCCCACTAAAAAGAAGGTCTTTCACATTTAAAATATTGGTTTTTGCTGCTTCTACATATGGCAAATTAATTTGGTTTTTATAATGAGGTGGGATGTTTCAAATCTAAATTAACACCTTTGGCTTTACTTTGTGAGAAGACCTACTCATTACTCTCTAGCAACTTAATGGCTGTGCAATTCTATGAACCAACATAGTTTAATGTAATCTGACATTTATGACTTCCACATAATATCAACTGCTAAAGTTTGAAAAAAGGTTTCTATTCAGAAAAAGCTCCAACTAATAAGCATGCACTCAATATTAAAATCGGGTCAGAGATCCTTTTCACTTTCATTACATATAATTTATGCCACTTGAATGTAGTTTAATAAGGTCGTAAAAATGCCAGTTGTGGTATCTCATAATACTTTTTATAAACTGGTTTTACAGTCTCCCCTTTGTTCCAAAGTTCAAAGTGACAATTGAAATGCACAGGTTGTTTAGGAGTTCTTGAAGTTTTCCCCTGGAAAAACTGAATGGTGAATATATAAATTACACAGAGTTGCTTATGAAACAGGTTTTTGCAAAATTCATGCAGTATCTATTTGTATAGAAGTAGAAAATACATTGTTTACTTAAGATACATTTTTAAATGTAAAATTGTTTTCAAGATTGTGGTAATTACCGAAAAACATTCCTTTTTTCCCCAGGTGCTTTTAGCTTGACACTTTTTAATTAACAGGAAAAAAGCAGAATAAAAAAAGTCTAGTTTTACATTATTTCTCTGTCCCTACCCTTTTGTTAAGATGAAATGAAAACTTCCCAACATGTATTCCTCCCTTGGTCAACATTAAACAATACTGTAAGGTGCACTTACTACAATGGTGGCATTGTCAGCTTTCCATGACTTCATTCACTCACTGACCACTACCTTGCTTCCTGACTGAGGTAAATAGGGCTTTGTGAGCACTTCCCTTAAGTCATTGCAGAGGAGATAAATTAAATAATGATTGCAATGTAATATTGTGATAGTTCTAAAATATTTCCTTCAGGTTTCAACTTTGAGCACCAGTTTCCAATAATATATAATTTTTCATTCACTAGCTCAAACTTTCAGTTTTATTAAATTCTACAGCTGCACTCAGTATTTATGCATTTGGTGACCAACCTTGATATATTATAATAATACAGAGCTAAGATTTTTATACAAGAGTACAGAAAATTCTAAAAATGACTCCTGAATCTAGCATGATATTCTACACAAGTTGCTTAAATCAAAAACTGAACAAAAAGTTGCATGTTTCAGTTTGTGAGCCTACATGGAGACTGGTATTCATGCAGCTTGTTCCATCTTCTTGAATTCTTTCATTGATTTATTTCTATTATCATTTAAGAGAATTATTCATAAAGACCACAAACTGTTCCTACTGAGTGCTCAACCACTCTGTAGAGGTTTCAGTTAAATTAATACTTGCTGAACACGAAGCTATTCCTTAGAAATGTTTATCTCATTTTGCTAACAACAATAAAGAGTTCAGTATTTGCATTGTGTTTGTTAGGGAGAAAAACCTCAAAGGTTACTGTCAGGAGACCTGAGTTCATATCAGACCTTTGGTTCACTGTGTGATATTGGGTGTGCCACTTAAGCTGAGTTTTTATCACCCCATCTAAGAAATGAAAATATAATACTCTGTGAGATGAAATCAAAACAAGATATAAGGACAAAGAGAATCATAAAAATCACAGGAATAGAGCATCATAATCATCATCAGGGAGAAATGCATGACAGGTAGTGAGTGGAGTCCCTTGTGTTTTCTGCAGGACCAGTAAAAACCCTAGCTTCTTAAGTGAGGCCCTACTGCTTATTGAATATATCAGTGCTAGCATCCAAGAAGGGCTCACTTTGGCACAGAGGGACCCAGGAGCAAAGGTGATTGGAGGGAATTATCAGGAAATTACCAGGACTTAGGGCCAATAGAAAGGAAAACTTGGTTTGGGGAAGAAGGGTAGCAATCAGGAATGCTGTTTCTCCAGGTCAGGATCAACCTACAAATAGTACATTATGACTGGGTGGATTTAAAATGTTATGCTAAGATGTTCTTTTACCCATAGTCATACACACTTCAGTCTGGATTTAAGGCACATTTCGTAGCACACTGTTCTTGAACTTGAAGGGTATGAACATACTCTCCTCAACTTTGTATTATTAACTTTTGGTTGAGAAAATCCTTTCAGCTTAGAGAAGTCAGCTAGTTTCTTGGTGGTTAGGTTAGTATAGAAACAGCCTAGTAAATTTTCATGAGCAAATGCACTTTATTAGATGAAGCCAATAGCAACAATTATGTGGAATATATGATGTGTGTTAAATACAAACCATTTGTGCTTGCAAATGCTGTGACTGCAAGGGAAGTTTCATTTGATCTTTAAGAAACAGTTTTATCCCATTTCAGATATGGCTCTTTCTTTCTTTTTTTTTTTTTGAAAATAATCTCCATACTTGAAAACATCATGTTAGTCAATGTTTGATTTTTTTTACTCATTCTTCCCCAACCCTTCCTCCCTTCTTCTTCTGATGCAGACACTGGAGAGAAACCTAACCCCACTCAGTGGCACTTCACTTTGCCTTTTGATCATCATAGCCTCAGGAAGTGCAGGATGTCATTACCAGTACCCTGATGAATTGCTAGTGCCAGCTTCAGAATGGCATTTAGAAGTTATGCCCAGAGGTAAAAGATACGTTATCAAAGACTTGATCATTGCAACTTTATCAGAGGCCTTTTCAGGAACTCTGATTAGAGCCCAATGTCAGGAACTATATGGGCAAGGTTATAGCAAAGCTAAATCTGTGGTCCAGCCAGGGTTTATGGAAGCTTATTTTGCATTGTTACAATTTGACGAAAAGGAGAGAACCTGTAAATATTGGAAATTTGACAAAAAAGTTCTTTTCCATGTACCACCTAGATTTTTTTCTGCCTCGTTCTGAGAGTCTCCTTTGAACCTACTTTAAAAACAAAAGTGAGTTAGGAAAGGGATCTGAGTAGGAATTTGAAGTGAGAGAATCTAAGACTAGGGAGTAATAAAGGAAATCAGAGATACTTGGAGGAAATCTTATTACTCTATGTGCAATTCATTTATAATTTAGGAAGCAGTATAGCACAATTTAAACAGATCTTGACAGAACCAAACTTTGATAATGCTAGATGATTTTCGATTGTGAAAGTTCTGTGAAATTTAATTTTTTATCTGTAAAATGAAGGATAGATAATGAATTATTATGAAGTAATTTATATAAAACACTAAATAAAACAGTTGATTCAGAATAGACTTTCAATAATTTATAACTACTTTTATATTCTGGAGCAGATTCTATGTCTCTTTCATGTAGGTAAGAAGGACTCCGCTAGCAACTACATTAGCTTCTTTCCCATACGGAATTCTCTTTTCCACTCACCCATGTTCCTTTTAGATAATTGTAAAACTACTGTATATCTTTTAAAACCCATTTGAAGAATTCTTAGACTGTTTTGAGATCCTAAGCACTAACTGAAGCTCTGTTGCCTAAACATTTTTCTTCAGTTAATAAAAATTTGACTGGATCTTATGGGAGAAGGAATGAAGGAGGGAGAGAGGGAAGGAGGGAGGTAGAGAGAGAGAGAGAGAAAGAATTGTTGATGATAGCATGAGAAAATGACAAATTGATCTGTTTTTCTCCTCTGTGGGAAATATTGACATAACGTCTATTCTTTCTTGTGTAAGATAGCTCTCTTGCCTTTAAAATATGTCCAATTGTTTGAAGTTTAACTGAAAGGAGGAAGAAAAAAGATGTTATCAAAAAGATATGGCTTTGAATTAAAAAAGCAACCCCAAATACATATTTATACATGATGTTTTAGATTAGAATAACAGACTCATAAAATTTTCCACTTGAGTGTCCCTTAAAGATAATAGAACATTTATTTATATTCACTGATATAATGGTTTACTGTAAAATAAATCCACTGAACTCAAAAGAATTATAAGACAATTCTTGTTTATGGTCCAGCATGGCAAAGAGAAGTTTTGTGCCCTGAGTATATGGATAGGCACCAAGAGAACTTTAGTGACGATCTCACAATAACAGTGTCTCTTGTCAAGTGAAAAATACAGAGCAAATTCTCTCCTCATTGAGTGACCGTGGGCAATCTCTTTTCAAGGAGAATACTAT
>RJWT010039385.1:0-12681 GCA_004365215.1 Cuniculus paca | reverse complement strand
GGCATACACCTATAATCCTAACACTTGGAGGCTTAGATAGAAAGACCCCTATGAGTTCAAGGTCAGCCTGGGCTACCCAGTGAGTTCAAGGCCAGCCTGAACTATGCAGGGAAACCCTGTCTCAACTCCTTCCCACCCAAAAAAAAATTAAAGGTAGCAAGTCATTAGTATTATTTCAATGTGCAAAATTATATCACTTAGCTTGATTTCAAATGTTGTTCACTAGCAATGCATTTCCTTATCAGTGGCCCTGAATTTCCATGTGCACGAGCTAGTTTTTTTCACTGTATAACTGCTGACATACACATATAATAATATTCAATTACAGTTCCTTTTAAAAGCTGTTGTAATTATTGTCCTGTTAAATTTTATTTAACTTTTGAATATCATAATGATTAAGGATTAAATCATGTCTTATTCTGCACAAATATAATAATGTGCCACACACTAAACTGCCAAAATTGGATTAAAATCTCTTTCCAAAAAAAAAAAATCAAACATACACACTTTTTTTTTTGTTTTGATACCGGGGATCAAACTCACAACCTTGTGCATGCCTTGCAGGCACTTATGCTGCTGAGCTAAATCCCTGGCCCTGAACATATACATCTTTAAAAAATGAAGTACTATCACTATATAATAACTGCCTGGCAATACTATTATATCTAAGAATTACAAAACTTAAATCATCCCAACTGTAGGAATAGGCTTTGATGAGCTAATTATCTTATGAAGTATAATATTCATGAGCTTCAGGACACTTATGGTTTGGTCTTCCTATTCTAGATTCTGGTTCCTCTCTGAGCACGGATCACAGCAGACTCATAAAGGAAGTCACAACAGGAGAAACACCCAGGGTTCACAGTTGTTTAAACTTGCTGCTGACTCATTTGTCCCTTGATAACTAAATCTTTTTTTACTAAATTTAATTATAGCCATCTTGGAAGAGAGAAGGACAAATCACAAAAGAATGTAGTAGAAAAGGAGGCCCAATGCTGAAATATAAGAAAGCAGGTGCCATAAGGGAGGCCTGAGGTCATGACATGGGAGCATCTGAAAAGGCCTCCCTGAGGTGACACTGACGCACAGAGCTGATGGCAAATGTGAATGGTGTGGCAGGGAGAAACATCAACTGGTAATTCAAAGTCACAACTGTTTTGAGGAAGAGGTTAGAATTGCGGCCAGTGTGGTAGGAGACAACTTGAGAGGAGTGAAGAGGAGGGAGGAACAAGGACAGGGGCAGAATTTCAGGCCTATAGGACTGCATCACTGACCCCAGCTGTGTGAAAACTGGACCCCAAACACAGTAGATATAACCGCAAACCTTTGTTTTCTCACAGGTTCTGAGAACTGGGAAGCATGGAAACTCAGCCAGGCTCTGGGGAGGCTGGGGTGCAATCTCAGTGAAGACTTCACTATGGCAGGATCTATGCTCAGACTCAGTCACAGTCTCTGCCAGGACCAGCACAGGCACCTGTCTTCCTGTCTCTGCTACCCTCATGCTGCCCTAGCAAATAGAAGTTTATCCTTAGGGATCCTAGTAATATCACTGGATGCAAGATATTGCAAGATATGCAAGAGGTCCTCCTCCCAGTGGGGAATGAATCAGCAGAGTACACCAAGCACAGGAGTCAAACAGAACGAAAGGTATTTGCCACAAATAAGACCATTGGACATTACTCCAAAGCTGTGACTGTCGCTTCAGTTTGAGGAGGAACTGCACAGTGAGAAGGGGAAAGGCACCACGCATGTATGGGTGGGACAATCCTACTCAGGTACAGTCTAATGACATGCTCCTTCAGACTTGGCACATGACAGAAACGACTTCATCTCCTCACTGGGTGGAGACTTTGGTATTACAGTAAGTCCTCGGCTTACAAACATTCAAGTTGCGAACTTTCGCAGGTGTACTATATAAGAATCACTTTGTCAAACATGAACAAATCCAATTTACAAACATGCTCCCAGAATGAATTCATTTGTAAGTGGGGGACTTACTGTGTAATGAAGTAAGGTCACCTCTCGGTCACTGGCATCTGTTCCTTAGGGTTGTTTGCGGAACATTACTTCCAAAGAAGAACTTTAAGATTTGTAAGAAAAAGTTTTCCAGGAGCTCAGGGACTGAATGGGAGAAAATGCAACCCCTGATTTCCCACATGACTGAACAGGACAGACCACCAACCTCCTGCATCCTCAGGGTGCCTCCCAGCTAACAAATTCCTCCCTGGAACATGTTAGTCCTAGTCCTTGACGCCACTGAAACTGCTTATAGCTGAATGCGGACAACTGTACAAGGGTCCCTCTAGGGGAGTAAACATCAGTTTCCAGCCGCTAGCAAGGTCTGTTGATCGTTTGGGAAGCCCCAGTCAGTTTGTACCCTGAGCAACTGCCACTTGGAGCTTAATGTCTCTGATTAACACGACACCAGCCCACTAAGGATGCATCATCCACAGATCACCAGTACCAGGAGCATATGCCAGTCCCATGAGTTACAAAATACGTGAACCATGGCAAAACATAAAAGAGCATAATCAGAGAAGATCAAAACCATACACATGAACACACAAACCAAGAGAGGAAGGCAAAGCTCATCTCAATTTTTGGAAGAGTAGCTTTAGATCTGAGGAAGAGTCACAGACATAGATGCTCTTTTATGTCAAGTCTTCTGGTTAAGTGGCAGGCTTCACCAGGAGCATGGATCCAAGGTGCAACACCCTGAAGTTTAAAGGAAGAATGGGTACTTAGTACTAATACCAGGTCAGGTTCCACTCATTTAGGGCTTAGTTAATTCTTAGGACATCATGCTTTTTCATTTTTTAAGTATATCCATTCCCCTGCTCATATGGGTGTAATTTAATCTCAGTCTGATGGGGAAGTATATACTTACTAGTTAAAGCTTGAATTACCTGGCTCAGGCTAATAATATGGACGAAACGCCTGTTCAGTTCAGTCCCACGGTTAGGTTGAGGCCCTAATATTGCCCTTTCTGCAAACTGGCATCCATAAACCATCTTCTTGATTTTTTTTTTGGTGGTGGTGCTGGGGATTGAACTCAGGGCCTTGTGCATGCTAAACACATGCTCTACCACTAAGATATATTCCCAGTCACTCACTGACTCATATTAGGACCAGGACAGCACCTTGACCCAAATTTCTCAGTCTAGATGGAATAATATAGTTGTACAGTTGGCTCCTCTAGTCATCTTTCCTGAAGACTGGTAATTCTTGGTCACTGGTAATTCGTGGTCACCATGTTGGATATAATCCCGATATTATCCCCAAATGCTCTGCAACTCTTAAGGTAATGTTAGACACAAAGCCAAGTCATAAGCTAGGAAAGCCTGATTCTGCGAATTATTTCCTTTAATAGCTATTCAACAATCTCTTACGTCTTTCTTCACAGTGATGGTTTCAATCTGAGCTGTCCCCAAAGAGCCTCATGGGCTCATAGGCAGGGCTGGTGGGAGGCAGGGTCTGTCCAGAAGAGGCAGGTCACTGGAGGCATGACCTGAAAGGGTGTATCTCCCTTCCCAGGTACTTGTCTCTGCTTCTCAGACACCATAAAGTGAGGACCTTTTCCTACCACAGGACCTTCCTCCATGCTGCTTCAAAGTGGGAGCCTGCCAACAAGGACTAAAACTTCTGAAACAGGCTCATAGCTACAAGTCAGAGGATATATGAGACGTGGACTTTTCAGCAATGTTGCAAAGCTTGACTTTGTCAAAACTTAAGAGGCAGACTGAATGTATTCTGTAAAACGTGCACATAAGTCCTGGAGGCCAGGGATGGAATCTCATGGTTTAGATCTGGGAGGTCCCCCAAGGGCCTCATGTGGTCACAGGCAGGGCTTGTGGACAGAGGGCCTGGCCAGCAGAGGTAGGTCACTGAGGGCATCACCTGGAAGGTTTAACAATTTTCAGTGTAAAAAAAAGAAATCTCAAACTCTGCTTTAAACAACCACTTCAAAAGATAGTTCAAGTTAAGCATATACCAACCATGTGATCCAGAAATTTCACCCCTACGCATTTTCCGCAGGGAAACTGAGTCTATATCCGTATAAACACTAGTACAAGAATGATCACAAAAGTGTTATTTTGCAGAGTCAAAACTGGAAACAATACAAATTGCCATCAGCAGATGGGGACATGAACAATCTGTGTTAATCCACACAATGGCATATGATTGATGACTCAACCATTGACAAGCGACAGCACATATGAAACCCGATATGGTTATACTGATGGAATAAACAAACAGACAAACAAAAAAATACATCCTGAATGGTTATAGCTGTCTTAAGTAGAGAAAATGCATACTTTTTACCTGGAACACAAAGCACATAGGCTCTTGGGGTGGGAGGACAGGAATGATCACAAGTGGCCACAAGGCAAGTTTCAAACTGATAATATATATATATATATATATATATATATATATATATTATCATTAGGGTATTTCCAGGGTCTCCAAGACTACTGTCCTACAGTCACCACATACTGTTCCTTCTCACTCTATGTCACAATACCAAATACTACACTTTGGTACTAAGTTCAATAGCTAAGTATGAATAATTAATTATTTGTATCCATCTAAATGCTACAACAATTATGGACCCTGCCTCCAGGTTACCATTTGACACCAACATTTCTAATCCTAAGGAAAATTATTGTGGAAGTTTCAGGAATGTCTCAATACTCCCTATTCAAATGAAAATGATGATATAATCAACCCAGGAAAGAAAAATCACCCTAACATTTCAGTTTTCTAAGTGAAAACAAAAAGCTCCATGTCTTGAGAAAATACGGCTTCTTTGTCACATGCAAAGTGTCAATACACATCTGAAGCCTTTAAAGTGAAAATGTCACCAATGCCAAAACCACAGAAAACTTTTCTAGGTTTATTTTTGCTGTTTCAGAATTCAGGCTGGTAGCGCTTGACTATAATTCCAGCATTCTGGATGGCTGGGGTAAGAAGATCACAAGATGGAGACCAACCTAGCCCACTGAGTGACTTAGTGAGACCTTAGTGAGTATCTGAAAAAACAGTCTAATGAGGCAACTACAGTGTGAAGAGGCTGGGTTCAAGACTCAGTACTGCAAAAGTAAATAACTAATGGACATTTAGATGGATAAAAAGATAAAAATACAAATAAACAACTAGCCACAAATTTATTTCACTATAAAGTAAAAAATGAGCCACAGGGTATTATCAGAACGGGGAGGGGCTCAGGTTGTTTACACCAAGACACAATCTCCCTTCCTCAGCAACAGGACCAAGGAGAACCTGGAACCCTTGTTAATAACAGGCATCACAATCTAGTGACAGCCATGTCCCAAGATCACTTGGTCAGAGAAGGCAAACAGCAAACATGCTGAGCTGCTTCCTCACTTCGTGTAATAATCCTGAGAAACAAACAGAGGCTGACATAATTTTCTCTAATAGGTAGACCACTGGGTATTGAATGAATATAATGATTTATTTAGAGAAGTTGATCTAACATGCTGTAGTAACTGTAAGACATAAGCACTAAAAACTATTAGGTGCAACTAGTATATATTACCTTTAGTGAAATAATATCTTTAAACAAGTACAGCATATGTGTTAGGTTTGTATTCTAGGGACGGTACATGCGAGATATCTGTATTGTTTCACTGTAATTCCTTCATGTGGGGTCCCAGCCTGCCTCAGAACTGTTCTGTGAACCCACTGCTCTAGAGTTCCTGCTGATGACTGGCAAAATGAGCACAGCAGATAAAATCTGGCATTTGAGTTGGTATGTGTTATTAACGGCTCTCACATTACTTCATGTTTGATACAGTCTTCTCCAAGTACAGGGTTCCTGCATTTTATTCATTTCAGAGCATCGACTGCCATGATACATACACAATAGAAGCTCAATGTATTCTGAACATACTTGAGACAAATGGATGACATTTAGGAAAAGCAAATCTAAAATTAAAAGAAATTCAAGAAACTATTCTTTTTCTCATTATGGTTTAGATCGGAGATCAGTAAAGTTTTTCTATAAAGAGTTTGACAGTACAAATAAGCTCTGTGGGGCCAATGGTTGATGACATAACTACTCCATTCTGCCACTGGGGTTGGGCAGAAGAAATAAAGACAGGTAAGGAGACAAGCAAAATTATGCTTTTAAGAAGAAGACTAAAACCCCAGGACAAAAATCAAGATTATTTATGTATTCACTAGGTTTTTTTATGCTTCTTTTCCTCCAGGCCCTTAAAGATATTTAAAGTCCATAAATTAGCTTAGCTGATAAAGTAAAAGGTTTTCTTTTTCTTTTTCCAAGATGGCCTTGAACTTGCTATGTCGCCCAGGCTGGCCTTGAACTCGTTGTGATCCTCTTGCCTCAGCCTTCAGAGTGATAGGATGACTAAAATCAGATTTTCATATAATTTTTCTGCTACTAAATCTGTTTTTATTTTTCACCAACAATTTAAAAATATAAAAATCATTCTCAACCATGCATGGTGGCACAGCCTGTAATCTCAGCACTTTGAGAGGCTAAAACAAGAGGATCATAAATTTGAGCCCAGCCTGGGTAATACAACAAGATTCTGTCTCACAATGAAAAATAAACAAACGGCTGGGAATAGAGCTCAGTACAAAGGCCCATTTCTACTGCTGTGCAAGTCCTCCAACAACCAAGGTGTAAGACCACATCTTTTTGGTCTATTTTAGTCAAAACAATGTATTACAACAGGCCAACTGCAGAAAAAAATACGAGGATCTAGCTGTCTCCTAAGCCAGAAATTAAAGAGATCTACAAAAGTATAAAACTATACCACTCTTCTCAGTAACTGTTTGTTAAATGTAGTTATAGGTCACATCAAATCTATTTAAGATTCAATGACTTAGTATTTTTAATCCATCAGTATTTTTAAAAAATTCTTCAGTGGCGCATGCTTATAATACCAGCACTTGGGAGACTGAGGCAAGAGGACTGCCTTGAGTTTCAGGGCAGCCTAGGCTACATACTGATTTCAGGCCAACCTGAACTACAGAGCAAGACCCTGCCAAAAATCCTCGGCTTGATTTTTAACATGATAAATACCAATAGCTATAACCCACATGAACAAAAGCTCCCTGGGGACTCTCAATAAGTTTTAAGAATGTAAAAAGAGGCTGAGTGGAGTGGCACAGCTTGTAATCCCAGCAACTCAGGAGACTGAGGCAGGGGGATCAGAAGTTCAAGTCCTACCTGGGCAACTTAACTAGACTTTCTCTCCAAATAAAAAGGGCAGGGATACAAATCAGTGGTTCAATCCCCAGTAATGCTAAGAAAGAAGAAAGAAAAAAGAAAAAATGGGCATGGGACCAAAAAGTCTGAGAATAAGCTGCTGAGCTACAGCAGGCAAACTCACAACTGAATGCCTGAGGCTGCCCACCAGACGCACCACCTTGACCTCCCCCATCGGAGTTTCCTGCCATTTCTTCAATCCCACCCTGATCTGATAAAATTTCATCCCATGTACTTAGGTTTTCCCATAATAAGGTTGGTGAGAATGTCATGATATTTTCATGAAAGAACTATAGAACTACTTCAGCCTTTACTTTGCCAAAATAGGCAACTGAAAGCAAGTATCTCCCCTGGGCTTATATTTTTAAATCTTTAAAAACAAAAAATTATTTTTGTAACTTCATCTCTCTAGAACACATCTCAAAACAGATTCATTACCTTCCTCATTAGCTCACCACAGTGTACCTATGACTCAGATCCACAAACACTGCAGGAGTCCAGTCCTAACTGGGACCCTTGCAGCAGAGTTAAGTCCAAGAAATCAACTCTACTGGAAATGGTGCAAGTTAGCTGACAGCACTCATAATACTACACAGAGAATTTCATTTTGTATGCAAGGTATAGACATCTTACAAGAGCATTTTATAAGGGTATTAATATTTTACATCTTCTGTCATTTAAAATTTAAGAATTTTCCTTTTCCTTTTTTTAAATTTAAGATTTTTTAGAAGACTACTCTAGGGGAAATTAAAGGGAAAGTTCTCTTAATTCCAGTGTTACAATATGTGGGGAAATCTTACATAAGGAAGTGTTTCTTTCAATATAAATTTACTTTAACTATTTAGATTAAACTATTCAAATTAGATTTAACTATTCAAATGATGTGACAAACCTTTTTCTTTCTTTCCTTTATATCACCTCTTCCTCTTCTTACCCCCACTCTTTCCCTTGCTCATTTTAGAGAAAATTAAAAAAACCAATAAACATGATTCCAACCTTTATTATTTTGTTGAACTGTGTTTTTAATTAGAAAATGCTTCCTCAGGAAAATGTTTCCTAAAAGTCTATAATTTCTCTTAAGGAATAATAACTGAGAACAATAATAAAAGAAGAAATTTATATTTTTATATTGTTGGATATTCATTTTTCAATCTGTATTAAAACGATCTTAAAAAACAAGAATTAGCCGGGCGTGGTGGCTCACGCCTATAATCCCAGCCCTTGGGAGGCTGAAACAGGCAGATCCTTGTGAGTTCGGAGACCAGCCTGGGCTACAAAGTGAGCTCAAGGTCAGCCTGAACGGCATAGTGAGACCCTGTCTCAAAAACAGGGCTGGGGATCTAGCTCAGCAGTCTAAGCGCCTGCCCGGCAAGCGCAAGGTCATGAGTTCAATCCCCGGTGCCGCAAAAAAAAACACAAAAAAACAAAAAAAACAAGAATTACAATTGGATGCTAAGTCTGTCACAGTGTGAGTACTGACTCCAGGTAGTAAAATAAAACATATTTGGCTATTTTGACCAACGTCAAAACTGAAATTCACTAGCAAAGATCAGAAAGCCACTGGTAAATTATTATTTGTTCTGGGGATTATTAGTCATTTGGAGAATGATGCCAATTACATTAGAAAGATTTTGGTAGCCATGATATTCAATGAAGAACAAAAATAGAACTTAAATAGAAGCAAAATGCTTACTCTTGACATCTACAGTAAAAGCAAAAGTCTCATAATGATTGCAAAACTGCAAATTGTGAAACGAGTTATTTGTAAAACAGACAAAGTAAAGCAGCTTCCTCAGTCACTTTTTGAGATCTCAGCATCAATTTTTAAAAAATGCTTATATTTAAAAGAAAGCCTATTTCAAAAATATGAATCTCTAAGCATCTATTAAGGGCATGAAATGAATTGTGTCTCATATCACACAACCTTCTTCTTCCATATGTATGTAAATGAAGGTGATGGAAAAATAAGTGTAAAAAAGTTATTTGCTTCACTATTCAGTTCTTTGAAGAATAAAAGAATTTCAATCATGAAAGAAAGACTACAGGGCCGGGGATTTAGCTCAGTGGCATAAGTGCTTGCCTGACAAGCACAAAGTCATGAGTTCAATTCCCGGTACCAAAAAAAAAAAAAAAAAAAAAAAAAAAAGACTACAATTAAATATATGCTACTATAAAAATCAATTTATATAACATTGCTATATGGATCATGGGGGAAAGAAAGGATATATTTGAAAAGATACTACTACTGGCAAATTCTGTCTACAAACAATTTTTGTATACTAAATTATTTTCCTCACTTTCATTAAGATTATGTTCATTAAAAAATCTAAATGTAAGAGTTAATTAAGAAGGAAACAAATTTAATAATTACATAGAATTTATACTACCACAAAGATAAACCATCAAAGGGATTTTAGTCTATATTTGAGAAAACAAACAAGAAAAAATTCAGCTGAGAAAACCACTAATACTACTCCAAAGCACTGAAACTGGAATCAAAGTAATTTTTAAAGGTTGGCACAGTAAGCTTTTTAAAATCTAAAAATGCCATTGTTAATTTAATAAAATAGTTTTTAGGTTTATATTGTTATCCCAAGTCCCCTCCTCAATAGTGGGACATTGCATGTAACTTTCCTTAGGTGCTGGGGAATTTTCTTAGCACTTAGTGGGAATCGTTGGCTTTCAAATAATGGAAGGCAGTTAGAACCAAAAGTTAGACAAAATAAGGAGCTGTGACAATAATAAAAAGCAACTTAAGAAGAAGATCAAGCCAAGCAGATAAGCAAACTCTACAGCATCACTTTTCTGAGACTGTCAAGTTCCCTCATTTTAAAAAGCCAAACCAAAGCAAGGCATGCTGACTTACATTGCTTCTGTAGTTCTTTCAGCTGTTGTTTAAACTGTACAAATTTTTCATTCTTTTGAAAGTCTGCATCAGAATTCTTACTCTGTAAAGCCAAAAATTTCTCTTCCACTAATAATTTTAAATCAGGTATTTTTTCTGGCCGTTCTTCTTTTACCTAAGGAAGATAACAAAGTATTAGATAAATGAGAGTAGTAAAATTTATAGTGTGGTTTTTAACTCATGTAATTCAAATACAAAGCTAAAGAGAGAGCAGAAAGAATCCTCCACACAGAAGACAAGACTGTTGGTAAGAAGTGGAGGGAATCATTCATTCCATCTATTCACCCTACTCTCCCTTTCTTAAACTTTACAGCCCATCAATGCTCCTGCTACCCTACAGCCTCCAGGTGACTACAAGGGAAAACTGCAGAAAAAGACAACTTCACTGGAACCTGAGCATCACCATTTCCTCCTTAGCCCAGTTCTGCTCAGCCCCCTCTGACTTGCCTCAGAGATTATTCCATTTTTCACTCTCAATGCTTTTGTTCTGATTGTTGGTCTCAGCAGGGGATGTGACTCTTACTTTACCACTGAAGAAAGGCTTTAACCCATTTGACCTGCTTGAACCCCTCGTGCAACTGTCCCACTGTGTGGCTTGTACCACTAGTGGTACAAATGGATCTAAGGACTTTTATTGGTCTTTTTACTAATGAAGTTAATAAAAAGCTGCCCAATCAGTTGTGCATATAGCACTGGTGGGAGAGCCAGGGAGTGAGACATATGGATTACACGTGTCAACCTGGGCCTTGAGTAGTTTCCTGCTATAACAAGCAGTAAACAAGTTCAAGGCCAAACTCTCAATTTATGTTCTTCTTACCCCAAACATCACAAAATAATTCCAATATTGTAAAAATTTTGAAACATGCAGAAAAATAGAAGGAATTGTACTTTCTAAACGTCACAACTAATATTTTGCAAGGTAATATTTTGCTGTTTATGTTATCACATATTTATCCATTCACCTATCCCTCTGTTTCCTTACCCTTGTTCCTAGGTTTGTTCTTCATTACATCTTCTTCTAGAACAAACACTTCCTCTCTAATGCTCTTTCCCCAAAAACATTTACACTGACTCGTTACTTCCATATTTAAAAAACCAACTCCTGTAATCTGTATCCTCTTCCATTATTTGCTGTTTATATTCTAGTTCCTTGGGAAAAGAGGAGCCACTGCTTCTACTTCCTCATCCACAAGCTCAGCCATGACAACCAAGCTGCTGCCTCATCACTGTACTGCAGCTGCACTGCTCAGGCCTTCGTTGCTGGTCCCTCCCTCCCTCTCTTCCTTTCTTTATTTACTTATTTATTTTGTGTGGTGCTGGGGATTGAACCCAGGGCCTTTACACTACACAGCTGGATCTCAGCCTCACAATCAGCTCTGTTTGCCACAGGCCATTCCCCAATGCTCCTGCTGCCAAACTGGTCACTGTGCCCTGATATGCCTTAAAGTAATTTCTACAACAGCCCCAGTAACATTCAGCTACTTTTATCTTTCTGTCTTTTCCCCTAATAAGATGTAAAGTCTGAAAGATGTCCAACCTATCACTTTATTAGTCAGCATCTGGAACAAAGTAGGTAATGCATAATATATTTCAAACAAATTAATTTTATTAGGGTCAAACACACCAGCAGTCATAATTTATTAATTATCATTATTAGTAGTAGACTATATAATTTCTGGGCTGGAAGACAACTTACAGATCGTCTAACCTTAATCTCCTCCTCCCTTGGTGTCAGAAATAAATAGAATGACATAGAAAAAAGTTAAATGACTTCTAACAAGCTATTAGAGGTTATGCTGAAACTGCAAGCAGATACAAATAATTCTTGGATTTGGTTCTTGTCAGTAAGATATATTTCTAATCTCTCTGAATCTATCAACGCATACAAGGTCAAAAGATTGTGTACCACTTATCTGTTTTAATTACCTTTTGTCATGGGGAAAATTGTAATTTTCTTTTCCTTAATTGTTGTACATTCTGATTAGCAAAACAAATGAAAATTAAGCAGGCTACTATGATACTGAAGATTTATATTTACAGAACAGGGTATAGGAACTGTCTCTTTGTGTGGCTAATGCTCAACCACTGCTGGATTCACTATCAAAGACAGTTGTGAAAAACCTGAACAACTTTTATGACAAGTCTTATACACAATTAAATTTTTCACATAAGTCCCGGATGGGTGAAGAACCAATAAAGCTTAATTTAGAAAACAGAAGGTAAAAAGACAATTTAATAATGTCTATGAATGAGCGCTTAAACATGGTAACTAGCTTCTTTACCTCTACAAAATAGAACAAAGTAAGTTCAAAATCATAGCATGAAAAGTAAAGAGGAAATCTAGAAATTAAATTACTGTTTCATAAAAAGAATTGTAGGCTCTCTTTCTGGATTCTAAAATGGACTCACATCCACTTAATATAGGAAGGCAATTAGATGAACTTTCTCAAGGTCTTTGACCAGTCTGAGATTGTTATGCAATCTGGGATGATTAAAAACATCTGAACTGATAAGCAAA
>RJWT010039384.1:0-12682 GCA_004365215.1 Cuniculus paca | reverse complement strand
CAATTCATGTAGTTTTATTGAGTCTGAATGTCACAGACACAAAAGGGAAGAGAGAAGTAGTACCCTAGACCCAAGTAAAATATTTGTGTTATATGCTGCATATGTTGATATGTTATTAACCCTAGATACACATTAAATATTTCTAATCAACAGAGAATTAAGCCAATGATAGGGAACAGATTTTCTATATTATAACTATTAAACTTGAAAATGTCAGCCTTCCTTTAAGTGCTAAGTATAAAAACATTCCACACATACTTAAATGATACTGCAGAAGGATAGACATGAGCCATATTTGGAAGACATAGACCTTTTAGTAAAAATGATGAACTAAGGGAGCCAGGGTAAAATGTTAGACTTAGAAAATTCAGTATTAGTATGCTGAAATCAACCTTCAGTATTGGGCTAGATTGATGAACTTCTTGATTTTCCCCTCCAGGCTGGGTTACTCTGAACATTTTATGTTACACTGTGTGTCAGCTTTCTAATGATAAAATTTGGACAATTACAATACTTACATTTTACCTTGCAGTGTAAGTTAACAGATATGAAGTCTTCAGGGTATGGTTAATTTACCGTAAGCTATTATTTTTATTCTTAAAAGCTAGCAAAAAGACAATATTCTACAAGAGATTATTCTGAAATACAAATGGAGCTAAAAAAATGCAAATATTTAGAATAAAAATACAAGCACTTTCTTTTAAACTTGATTTTGATTTAACAGAGAATCAAACTGATGTTGATTAAAAGTGGATAAATGACACTCATGATACAACTGAGAGATTCTTGCAGAATATTGAATAAAAAGAACAAAGAAATTTAGTGACTGCAAATAAGTTATAATAGGAAACAAAAATGGAAAATGGACGCATCTTGATAACCATAATTTTAAGTGAAGTAAACCAGACACACAAACTTAAATATCACATGATTTCTCTTACATGAGAAAACCAAAATACAAATAAATTAAAGAGAAAAATAAAAGATAGATAATGGGAAACAAGGAGATAGTTCTTTTGTACAAGTGAAGGGAACCAAGAGATGAGGGGAGGGAGGGGTGAGAAAGGGAATGAGGAAAAGAATTAAGATGCATTATGTACAAGTACCAACTCCTCATGAGGAATGTAATTATTATGTATTGCAAACATGTACTAATAAGAACTGTAACTTACAGAAAGCTAGGGATATTAAAATGAAATTGGAAAGATTCAAAAACAGAATTGAAAAGGTTTCTCAGTTGAAGAAAGACAGAAATACGTAAAGTTATTCCAAACTCTAGAAAAAAAATCACTGAAAAAAAAACTCACATCTAGAATTAGTCACGTAAAAATGTTTCAATCATGAAACTTGTTTGATTTTATTATATCTGATGGTATAGGCAGCTACTTTGAAGATAACAAGAGGCAATGTGGTAGCCATTGTTGCTTTCCTATTATCTTGTTTTGAAGTCCTGCATCGCATTCACTGTTTTGTTATAATACTTGCTTCAGGTCCTATCAAATCTTAAAAAATATTACAGCATAATGCTATTTTAATGCATAACTGACACACCTCTGTTTATATTTTTAATTTTTACTTTACTGTTCTATTCTGTTTTTTTATAATGCTTATGATGAATTCAATTTGATTTTTGATCTGTTAAGAGCATCTATTTAATAACAGATGAAATTACTTGTGTTATGACAGATATAGTTTGATTTATCTTCAGTAATTTGTGCCATTAAAGTTCTTAGCCTTAAATCTTACTCTTTTAGTAGAGATTTAAGAGTTCAGAGAAATTGTTCAACATCCCCCTGCACAAAACAGTAGCAACAGGGCCCAGTTTGAGAAATGATCATCTAAACCAATGTACTTTAAAGTCCTGGAAAAACTGAATCTAAAATAAGTAGAAAGGATTTTGTGTAAAGTAGTAGTACTTGAGGAGGGACTAACTATTCATTCTCAGTAACTCAGTCATTTTAAGAGCAGATATCCAAAAATCTGTTGATGAAAAATGAACTTTTTCTTTGAAAACCACTCAGTATATTCCAAGTGTGAAAGAATTAAATATGAACCTTCCAAATAAAGTCACGTTTTCAGTTCATGGTCACCTGGGCCTTGAGCAGAACAGCATGGTAGAGCAAAGGTCTGATGGAGGAAGGCAGCTCATACCATGAGACCCAGGAAACAAAATGAGAGAAAGAAGGAGCTTGAGGCAAGAATGTACCCCACCAGGTCACACACTCCAATCAATCTATTGATGAGTAGAGCAACCACATAATCCAATCACCTTCCACATGCATGAGAATGTTCCGTAGCATTTTGTATGTAAGCTGTAAGAGGGGCCAGAAAAATAGTAACTTTTTTTTTATTTTAAAGAGAATACAACAAAACAAAACAAAACAACAAAACAAAGCAAAAGAAAACAGAATAGAGTCAAACATAATATAGCATTTCAAAACAGAACACTGCAAACTATACGGGTTTTCAAAACATAACAACAGGAGATTAACAATGGTTACCCTAGTGTCTCTTGCTTTCTTCAAAATGGTTGTTCATACATTTACAGACAATAAACTCAAACAAAAGGAAGTAATATAAAACCAGATAAAACAAAAGAGCATTACAGGCCTTCAAGTCAGACAACAAGAAACCAGCAATGGCTACCGTAATGTCCCATTTTTCAAAAGAGCTGTTCCTATCTTCCCACATACTGCAATCGAATAGTAGGAAAGGGACTTAAACCAATCAAATCAAAGAACAAAAGCACCATTGGATTTCAGAACCATTTCTCCATATTTACCGGGAATTTTGTATCTTTTTTTTTTTTTTTTTTTTTTTTGCGGCACCGGGGATTGAACTCACGATCTTGCGCTTGATGGGCAGGTGCTTAGACCACTGAGCTAGATCCCCAGCCCTGTTTTTTGAGACAGGGTCTCACTATGCCATTCAGGCTGGCCTTGAGCTCACTTTGTAGCCCAGGCTGGTCTTGAACTCACAACGATCCACCTGTCTCAGCCTCCCGAGTGCTGGGATTACAGGCGTGAGCCACCACGCCTGGTGGAATTTTGTATCTTATTGAGTCTTTCAGTTTCTTACACTAGGGAAACAATGCAGTGTTTACACATGTGTGTTTGGTTTATTTCACTTATGAGTATGCTCTCAAATCTCATCCATTTACGTATAAAAGCCTCAGTGTGATCATTTTTTATAGCTGAATAGTACTCCATTGTATAAAAGTACCACATCTTCTTTATCCATTCCTCGATTGATGGGCATTTGGGTTGTTTCCAAGATTTGGCTATTACAAATTGTGCTGCTATAAACACAGGTGCACATATATCACTTTGGTAAGATGATTTCACTTGAATAGCTGGGTCAAATGAGACTTCCAGTCCTAGCTTTTTGAGAAACCTTCAGACTGACCTCCACAGTGGTTGCACCAGTCTGCACTCCCACCAACAGTGGAGAAGGGTTCCTTTTTCCCCACAGCCTCTCCAGCATTTGTTATTGGTGGTTTTCTTGATCCTGACCATTCTTTCTGGAGTGAGATGAAATCTCAGAGTTGGAAAACATAGTAACTTTGAAGTGATGAAAACTGTCACATACTTCCACCAGAGACAATCAAGATCAACATCAGTATACAGTACCATGTGGTTATGGATTTTATCTCTTTCTCTCCAAAACCAAGAATCCCAGTGTAGAGATGGGGGAAAAATCATATTTCTATAGAGGAACACCTTGAAATATACCTGATCAATAAGGCTTAAAACAAATCTGCCATCAAAAACAAGTCTGAACGTTGTCCTGGCCAAGAGGAGGCTGAAAATGCATAACAATTAAATTTAACATGATATCCTGAATTAGACCCTGTACTACAAAAAGGATATGAAGTAAAAACCAAGGAAATCTAAATAAAGAATTAACTCTATTTAACATCTGTATTCATATCTATTCATTAATTACAACAAATGTGCCATACTAATGTAATATGTTAAGCATAGTGGAAATTTGGTGTAGATCATATAGAAATTCATTCTTGTCTTCTCAATTTTATGTCTAAATGTCCTCTGCACATTAAGCCTATTTTTTTCACAAAGCAAAGGACAATACAATAAATGGTGCCCAACAGTGATCATGTATGATACAGTCCAAAAGTCATGATATCTACTCAGTAAACAATTCCTTGTTTAGTGTAGGGATTTTATGTGTACTTGGCTAAGCTAGAATTGTCTCCCAGAAATGTTTCAGTGAGGCTATATCATGCATTATGCAATCATTAGATTTCTTGTCACAGTCAATATGCCTTCCTGAGTTCATCTGACATCCTAAGTTATTTTTTAATCTGTATACATTCAGGTTCAGTTTTTGTGCTATAAAATTATATGGATTTTGTTATGCATCTAACATTACACTATTATATAAAATAGATCCTTCCTATCGTATTTCCCCTGTATTTTATTCCACTGATTTACCCCTCCTTTCCTGCCTCAGCTATAGGCAACCACTGATATTTTAAAATTGTCTTTATAATTTATGTTTTCATAGTAACTTCTTTCATTTAGTGTTTAAGGTTCCCTTATGTCTTTTCATAGTTTCCTTTTTATTGTTGAATAATATTCTGCTGTATAGATGTAGCCAACTTTTTGTCCACCCACCTACTGAATGTATCTTAATGACTGAAAATTTACTTTCTGTAAATATTTTTCCGCTTAGTTTTGTGTGGATGCAAATTTTCTGATCAATCAGGCATGTACCTAATACTGCAATTTTTGGGCTTTACAGTAACACTATATTCAGCTCTCTGAGACGTTGCCACATGGTCCTCCAGTGTATCACAATCAGTTTTAATTTCTAACAGCTAAAATGTATGTTCTAGTTCCTCCACGCTATATCAGGATTTGCTTATGTTGGGTTTGATTTGTTTGGGGAAGAGAAGAGTGATTTTAGTTATTTTATAAGGTATGTAGTGGTATCATATGATTGGTTTAATTTGCTATTCTCTTGTGACAAATAAGGTTGGGAATTTTTTTATGTGCTTATTTGTCATTAAACGTTTTCTTTGGCAAAGCACTTATTGGAATCCCTTATCTATAGAATAGATTATTTTTATTGTACTTTAAAATTTTTTAAATTGAAATTTGAGTTTTATATAGAAGTTAGATACATCTTCTTTACCCAATTATGCAATTTAAAAATGGTTTCCTCCAATTTGCCTCATTTCTATTTTTTTTTCCAAATCCATTTTATTTCAAGGATAAAAAGGAAAAAAAGAATTAGAAGGAAAAATAAAAACTACAACAAAATTTTAAAACTCATCAATCAAGGCAACAATAGTACATACTCAATTTTAAATTTTGAAGTCTTATGTTCTTTTCTTTTTTGGATATATTATTTTAAAAATCCTTAACAAAAATGCAAGTAAGTAAGATTTCTTCATGTTTTCTTCAGAAATTTTATGTCTTTGCATTTCATGTTTAGGTCTATGTTCCATCTTGAGTTAATTTTTGGTGAAAGGTATATGTGTCTAAAGTTACTTTGGACACATGAATGTCCATTTGTTCCAGTGCCATTTGTGAAAAATACTATCTTTTTTCTACTGTATTGCCTTTATTCTTTTATGAAAGAGCAGTTGATTACCTTTATATAAGTCTATTTCTGGGCTCTTTGTCCTGTTTTATTGGTTGGGATGGCTTTTCTTTCATCAGTGCCATGTTGTGTTAACTACTGAAACCTCTTAGTAAGTCTGGTAGTCAGTTTCAGTCCTCCATATTTGTTTTTCTCCAGTGCTTTGTTTTTCTGGATCTTTTGTCTTCCTGTATAAACTTCCAAACCAATTTGTTGATCTTTACAAAACAGCTGACAGGGATTTTAAGAGATTGCTTTGAATTGATAGGTCAAATTGGGAACACCACATTTTAATTACACTGAGGCTTCCAGTCCACAAACATGAGATACTTCTCCATATAAATGTCTTCTTGACTTATTTTATCAAAGTTTATTTGGTTCTTCTTTTATATATTCTAGATTTATTTTCATTATTTACTTTGTTTTTGTTGTTATGTGTTATATGAAGTTTTTATGTTTCAATTGTTCAATTCTGTCATACATCAAAGTAATTTTTGTGTATTAGCATTATGTACTTTATTTTGTTATCATTTATTAGCCCCTGTTATTCAGTTGTTTCTTTGGGATTTTTCCACAAATAAAATCATGCATCTGAAATGATTTTATTTTCACGTTTATAATTATTTTTCTTGTCATTTCTTAATGCACTAAGAATATCACTATGCCTGTACTCCTTCATTTTATCTTAACATTTCTCCTTTTGTTTTTTGTTATTTCATTCCAATTCTTTGTTTCTATTTTATAACTATTGTATTTTATGCATTCTAATTATAAATTACTTTAACTTTTATATGCAGAGACAGGCGATGCATAAATAATTAATGAGATGAGTCATAAAAAAGAATTCCCATATGAGATTGATAAAGGAGATTGTAAGATTGGTAAGAGAGGATGTCATTTCCTTATCCATGATCTTATGGAGGGACGCATTCAGTTTCTCACTGTGCATGATATTGTCATAAGTATTTTTTATAGGTTATTTTTTTAAAAAGTAATGTAAATTCCTTTCTATTGTTATTTTACTGGTACTTTTTAGAAAAATCATGTTGTGTGTTTGATTTTTGTCAAGTGCTTTTTCTACATCATTTGGTTTCCTCATATGATTTTCCTTATTTAGCCTGATGATAAAGTGGATTACATTAATTGAGTTTCATATGCTGAGTCAAAATTGCATAACCAGAATAAATTTCTTTTGGTCAGGATATATAATTCTTTATTTACATTATTTATTTTTATTTGCTAATATTTTGTTGTGCTCCTGCATGAAGCTAATCTGTATATTTCCTTTAACTTAATGCCTTTATCTGTTTCTGGTATTAAGATAATGTTGACTTCATTAAACAGCTAAGAAATGGCTTGTGAATGTTTACATAGAATTATCATTATTTATCCCTTAAATGTTCAGTGAAGTTTACAACTAAAAACTATCTGGTCTAATGTTTTATGTTTTTGAATATTATTGACTATTAGTTTACATATTAATGTCTTTTATAGCGTATTTCTTTGTATGAGTGTTATTGGTTTTTCTCAACTAATTTGTCCAATTTCATCTAAGTTATAAAATTTGAAGGTATGGCGTTGTTCACACTATTCCTTTTAATGTCAACTAGGTAACTGGAAATAATCCTAATTTTGTAAGTTATTTGTATCTTCTTTTTTCTTGGCTAACTTGCCTAGAAATTTATTAATTTTTTAATCTTTTTACAGAATTTTCTTTTGGTTTCTTAGATTTTCTACACTTTTCCTGCTTCAATTACATATGACAAATGCTCTAATTATTATTTCCTTTCTTCTGTTTTATCTGTGTATTAATTGCTCTTCTTTCTGTAGTTCAATAAGATAAAATTTGGACTATTGATTTTAAATCTTCATTACTATCTGTTCTGGGCTTTAAATGCTATAAAGTTACTTCTATGTCTGTGTTTACTTCATTATACAATTTTTGATTTATGTTAAAATGTTTTGAAATTTATTTTGAGATTTCTTCAACGCATGTGTTATTCAATAGTGTTTTTAAATTCCACACATTTGGGCATTTTCTGTTGCTGAACTCCTAATTAAGTATAATATGGGTTGCAAACAGCTTTGTATGACTTCTATCTTGATCAATGTCTTGCATGAATTTGAGGAGAATGTATCATTCTCTTATTGGATGCAGTGTTCCTTAAATGTCATTTAAATCGCTTTAGTGCTGTTCATGACAATTACACCTTTGGAGATATTCTTCCTGCTTGAACTATAAATTACTGAAAGAGGGACATTGAAATCACCAACTATACTTATGGATTCATCTTTTTTTTTTTAAATCTCTATTCTATTTGTTTTTCCTTACATATTTTGTTAGGTGTATAAACACTAAGAATTGTTATGCTTTGAAGATGCAATTCCTTTTCCATTCTGAAACGACCCTGTTGTTCCTAATAATGTTCCTTGTTTTGATGAACATATTCTGAAATTAATATAGCTATCATGTTTTATTTTTTGATTAGTGTTAGGATGGTGCTTTGTCTTCATTTCTTTACTTTTAGCGTATGTGCGTCTTTAAATTTAAAGTGAGTACATCAGTTATAGAACAACCAAAACAAGTATCACAAATTTGATGAATTAGAACCACAGACAGTTATTTTCTAACCGTTGTGGAAAATCAAGGTGTTAGAAGGACCATGCTTCCTCTGAAGAATCAAAACAACAGTCTTCCCTTGCGTCTTCCAATTTTCTTTATTCTCTTCCCCATTTGTGTTTTCATATCCTCCTCTCATGTGTCTATCTCCATTTTCCTTTTCATCATTTTATAAAGATAGCAATTACTGGGTTTGGGATTTAACTTGATCTAATATGAGCACATTTTAACTAAGTATACCTGAAAAGAATCTTTTTCCAAATAAAGTTACATTCTTACATTCCAGGAAAATGTAAATTTCAGGGAACAATATTCAACTAACTACATTGAGTTTCTTATATATGACACATAGTCTAGACTCTCAGTTTCTGAATTATAACAGTTATGTTTAGGTTGCATTTAAAATGTTCATGAAGATAGTTGAGTGTGTGAATTCACAGGTACTGTCTTTTCTCTGTACTTGGTTTTGTTTGTTACCATTTTCTTTTTCTCCACCTTTTCTAGTTATAATCATGCATTTTATAAGCTTAAATTTTCTCTCCTTTTATCAATATATTTCTTTTTTCTACAATTTTTAATAGCTGTCCTTGAGTTTCAAATATAATTCTATAATTTCAAATACATAACAATATAACATATATATTATATATTTATACATACAAAATGCCATATACTATATGATATAAATGTAAATTGTAATATATAATTTCAAATATAACTATATAATTTCATATATACAACTACATAATTTCAAATATAATTATATAATTTCAACTTTATGGCAGAGTATACTCAATTCTTCTCATTTATTATGTCACTGACATTTATCCATTAACTTGTATATGATATAGTCACTCAAACACATTGCAACAGCTACTATTTAAATAAGCATGTTTTTAGATCAATTACAAATTGGAAAAACATTTTTATTTTACCTTACTTCTTTTCTGACTTTTTTTAAGATCAAAACTGTAATCTCTATCTTTTCTTTCTCTTTGAAGATATTTATTAAACACTTTTAAAAGCATTTATTTTCTGACAAGTATATTGGTTGTGAATTTGTTTAGTTTTGTGAGGTGATAGAACTTCTAGGAGAAAAGGTCTTATGGGAGGTCCTAGAGTCACTGGAGTGTGTGCCTGAAGGCAATGTTGGGATCCCAGTCTCTTCAGTCTTTCTTTTTTGCTTCATGATCATAGATGGGTGAAGCGGTTTGCTCTGGCAAGCTATTGGCCACTGGCATCTAGCACTCCTACCAGATTCACACCAAATTTGCCCATGTATGGGACTGGAATCTTCAAAGCCATGAGCACAAATAAACCTTTTCCTTTGTAAGTTAATATTTTAAGGTTTTCATAATAGTGACAGAAAAGCTATTACCCTTAGAAAGAATTTATTTTGAAAGAAAAAAAATTAAAAGGATTAAGTGAAGTTTTAATAATAATAAAGAGGAAAATGTCATCTAGTGAATAAGCTAGTTATGTTGGAATATGATAGAAAGTTTTAGAAACTTTATTTTCTCAATCTTTGAGTACAATAATATGTGATGATATGCTTATTTTCTTTTGAAATATTAGTACTCTGCACTATATTGACAAATGCATCTATCACAACATTCAGACATATTTTATGAACTTGGAAAATGTAAGACACATCGATGCTCTTGAAGAAGTTTTGTGATTTCTATTTTAGTGTATTTCCAATGATGTATCATAAAATGTTAAAACTAGATGGGTCTGATAGATCAAACTCTGAACTGAATCCTCTCACAAAAGGGAACACTAAACCAAGTACACTACTCAACCAAATTCTCTCTCAAACAGAATAAGGCTCAACATCCAGGTTTCCTTTTGAGGTAGATGAAAAGCACCTGACGGGTGTTTTTGCCTGCACCTGCTGGAGGGAGAGTATTACTTGGCTGGCAGCCAGCATGTCCTTCCTTCCCAAGTCCCTTTTCTCCCCCGTACACCTGTGTTTGTTTCAGCACCCTGCCTTGCACACAGTTTGTTTCAGTGTCCTCCCCATTTTCCACTTCAACATGAGTGCAACCAGACAGAGTGGTGCCCCCACCCCAGTGGAGCTGCTTCAGAAGATGCCGCTGCATTTTTGAGAATGCAAGTCACCCTGCAAGGGATAATGTCAGGGAGAAAGGGATCTGGGCCTTTATTTACATATCTAACATTCACGGCAAACCTTCACAAAGATTCCCTGGTTTCCACCATCACTGAAACAGGTCTGCATTCGTGGCACTTCTGAAGTTCTTTTGGATTTTAGTCTAGGAGGGCTCCCTCCTGTGTACTAGCTCCCTGTGCTGTAGCACAGGCCCTGTTATAAAATGTTGATTGTGGTGGTCCTGTAAACCTGTTTGTGGTTTACTCCTGGGGTAATGTGGGCTCCAAAAATTCTGTAAATCTACTTAAGATTTTTATCCTGAGTAGTGTGAACAGAGTAGATAAACAGAGTTGTTAACGCCAAGGAACTTCAGAGTCTAGTAGCCAAGGAAAACCTGTGGCAAAGACACAGCACACAGAAGAGTTGAGCTACAGTTTTAAGCACAAGCTGGCATCAGACAATGATAGTTGACAGTAGCAGTTGATATAAAGATGATACAGGACCTCCAAATATAAGGGAAATATTATAAATCCCAACATGCTAGATATCCAGTATGCTGAGTTCATGTTCCCCAAAATTGCAGAAGGAATTCTAAGGGACAATGGAAATTAAGAGTATAGAGGGAAAGAAAGCTTTTGTCTAAAAGACAGAATGGGCCCCAGTGGGTTGTCAGGGACAGGTTCTCAAAGGAGTTCTATAGAACAAAATTACTAGGTGAGGCAGGTTTAAAGTGGAACAAAACTATAATCAACTAATAAGATTACAAGTATAGTACCTTGAGTAACATTGATCCAAAGGAAAATCACAAGGTGGGACAAAACTATGGTCAACCAATCAGATTATGAGTATAATTACTTAGGTAATATTGATTAAATGGAGGTCAAATGGAGAAGCAAATCAAGTAGCAAGTATACATGGGTGGAACTGGGACTTTTCATGGAAGGGAGGTTTTGGTCCCCCACCCAAGGTGATTGATTCCCATTTAGAATATCAATCACTGCTGTTCATCCCTATGAGAAGTGTGTGGGTATAGCAATTATCTCTATCCTGAGGCCTTCAAAGAGTGGTCTCCAGACACAGTTGTCTTTTGCACTGACCTCTTCCGAGTACCTAATCCTGTTTAACTGCCTATAATATTTCTAAATAACTCAGCTGTCTATAATATGTAACTGGTGACATTCATCATTACCTGGTATCATCTGATGATGTCAAAACTGCTAGTAGGGCTACACTTTTCTGAATGGATTCACAATTTCCATCTAAATCCAGAAAAAGAATCCTAGCCTGATTGGCAACACTTTCTCCTAGCTGGGGAGAACTGCTACTCCAGGCAGAGTGCTCTTGGGAGCTAACAAAATAAAAAAACTCCTTTTTCTTTCACAAGGTAATGTCATTGAATTTGCTTGTGAAACTAACCATAGGTGGTCATCTGCCTTCATCTTTTTAATTTCATGGGTAATACCTAATAATATTTTAGCAGTTTTGTTTTGTGTTTGATGCAAGGTCTCACTACATAGTTCAGGTTGGCCTTGAACTCACTATGTAACTGAGGCTAGTCTGGAAATTAAGGCAATCCTCCTGCTTCAGCCTCCCAAATACTGGGATTACAGAAATGTGCCATGCCTGATTTAACAGGTTTTTAATGGTTAACATAGTCAAGAATATTTCTGATTGGAATAAAATTCTTTTAAATGAAACATCACAAGGGACAAGTGAATATTGTATTCATGATTTATGTATCTTACTATCATTCTTAACAAATACTAATGAATTATCCTATTATGGTATATTTTTATTTTATTTTTTTTATTTTAAAGAAAATAGGACAAAACAAAACATAATGAAAAAAGCGAAAGAAAACCGAATAGAGTCAAACAATATAGCATTTCAAAGCAGAACACTGCAAGATATACAGGTTTTCAAAACATAACAATAGGAGATTAACAATTGTTACCCTAGTGTCTCTTGCTTTCTTCAAAATGGTTGTTCTTACATTTACAGACAGTAAACTCAAACAAAACAAACTAGTATAAAACCAGATAAAAGAGAATAGCATTACAAGTCTTCAAGTCGGATAACAAGAAATGAGCAATGGCTACTATAGTGTCTCATTTTTCAAAAGAGCTGTTCCTATCTTCCCACATACTGCAATCAAATAGTAGGAAAGGGACTTAAACCAATCAAATCAAAGAATAAAAGAACCATTGGACTTCAGAACCATTTCTCCATATTTATCAGGAATTTTGTATCTTATTGAGTCTTTCAGTTTCTTACACTAGGGAGGCAATGCGGTGTTTACACATGTGTGTTTGGTTTATTTCACTTATGAGTATGGTCTCAAGTCA
>RJWT010039383.1:0-12683 GCA_004365215.1 Cuniculus paca | reverse complement strand
TATCCCTTGCTTCCAGAACAGAGGTTGGCACGTGGTAGTAGGAACTTAATAAATTGCAAGTGAATTAACTGATGAATTAATCTATTCTTGGCATTCTCATTGATAGGGTGCTACAAAAATAGTACCTAGAATCCCAGGAAGCTTTCACTAAGTTCCTCCCAGCACTGACATCTTAACTAACTAGATGACAGTGCAGAAGCCAGGAAATGGATAGAGATCCTTTCAAAGTGACTGCTGAACCACGCTAGTGCCCTGTTTATCTGCCTCATGGTTTCCTATTTCACTCAGAATGAACCTGTTTCCTGTCCTCTGAGGTCTCTCATAATCCAGCTGCAGCCCAAAGCCCTGGGCCTTGCCTTAGATGTCCCAGCCCAGCAGTTTCTTCTTTTCCAACCTTCAGAGACATTGGGTTGTTACCACCTTACGTTCTGGTTTGCACTCACCATTCTTGACAGGATGGATTCCTCCCTATTCTTCATGTCTTTCAGTCTCAGTTTAAAAGTTGCCTCCATAGAGAGGCTTTGACTGACCACTCCACTCCTACACATCCTGTGTCTTGTTTCCGTTCTCTGTAGCATCAGTCAAAATTTATTCTTACACATTTGCTTTGTTTACTTGCCTGTTACTTGATTTCTCCAATTGTGAGTATAAGCTCCAAAGATGCCAGGGGCTGTATTTTGCTCACTGTAGAAGTTTCTTATAAACACTTGGGCTTCTATAAGCTTGGGCTAGATTTATGCCTCTGCATTTAACTCAATTCCCTAGAGCCAATTCATTGAACAGTGTGTTGTCTAGTTCATCCAGCTTTTCCACAGACAGCAGGGTTGTTCTCATCACTAGCCTATGAGGTGGGATTATTGCAGACCTGTTTTCCAGCAGTTAATGAAACCTCTGTTTCTGCAGCTCTTTATGGGGAATCTGCAGTGGACTGTGGACGCATGTCTCTAGCTCCCACGAGAGCCCCTGCCTGCTGAGAAACTGCTAAGGTCCAAGTCACCGCTGGATGAGGGGGATGTCATTGGAACATTCAGGATGTTTTATGAAGCCAAGGCCCCTTTCTCCTCCTGGTTAGTGCTGAATGGAGCAGTCAGATCAGAGCCCTGTCCCAGAAATTGGGAAGAGGGGACTCATGCCAGCTCCTCTCACCCCACTTTCAGTCTGCGAGACATCATGAGTTATGGCTTATTTTCTTATCGCCAAAATGTCTTTTTTTTCCCTCTTTATGTGGCACCCAATGCAAAATGCTAATCTTTTTGTGTCCCTCCCTTGTTTAAAATCCCTGAATGCTTTCCCCTAGCTTCCCTAGGATAAAAACAGGAGTCCTCATCATGGTCTCCAGGCAGGTTTCACCTGTACCCTTATCAGCAGCCACATCTTCCTCACTGCTTACACTCAGGCAACCCAGGTCCCTCCTGGCTCCTGCCACTCTCTGCCTGGGCAACTTTTTCTTCTGCCCTGTCCTTGTCTTTATTAAACCTTGTGTCGCGTTAAGTTGGGAGCTCCCGAAATTCTTCGTAATAGACTATGGAATCCTGGGTCTCCTTTTGCAGCACACTGCATATCAGGGTCTGATTATTTTAATGCCTATCTCTCCCAGTGGAAGGTAAGCTTCTGATGCTTTTCCTCAGTATCATATCCCCAGTGACTTGCCCCTTGTTGAGTGCACCGGAGATCTCACTGTGGCGAAATGACCCAAGCTGAAATGGAGAAATGACAGAGTGAACCACACCAGATTCAGAAAGCAAGATCGGGGAGAAACTGGAGACACTGCATTTAACATTGTTCTTTCCTTGGCAGAGTCAGCCAGGTTTCATTGTTATAATTCTTCATTGCTCAGCCAGCGTTGTATGCAATCACTTTATTTAGTTCAAACAAATATCACAATACAGATTTATCCAATAGATCAAGGAACTGGTTACAGATATCATCTAAGACACAACATTGTTTTGTGCTAAAAATGCTTCCAAAATTGCACATCACACAGAAGGTTTGCAATCGAGAGTGACTTTTATCTGGAAATGCAGATGCTCATCCTGCCCTTCCTGTTGGATTCTGGTGTTTCAGTTGAGTTCAAAGGAAAAGGCAAAGACTGGCATTTTGTTGGTAATGAATGTATTCTGGGGACTGTTTTATGGGAATCTTTTTTAGAATACAGAGAGGTCTATGGAAGCCACTTTTAATTTATAGGTTATACTCAAATCAGAATTAGTAATTCTGTTGATCTGTGACTTGAGAATTTATAGTAATTGGATTGAAATGTTTGCTGGCTGTGGAGGTCTACTGAATACCCCTTATAAATTAACATTTCAGCACAGCAGCATCTTACATCTGCATCCCAAGTATCCTAAGAAGACACAGACAATTATTGGGCCTTATTATCCATGGTCCACAGGACATAACCACAAAACACCAGAGAAAGTTACAAGAATGTAAATACTTAGCTAAGTAAATAGAATAGATACTGGGCAGTTACCATACATAACACTAACCATCTACTAATAGGGGAAACCCCCAAATTTAGTCACAATGCATTCAGAACTTGGGTAAAGCCAGAGACAAATTTGCAAAGTATACAAAGTAACAAATAGGCATATTTCTTTAAATGTTCATTTAACAAATTCATGGTGCAAACTGGAAAATTTTCATAAATACAATTCAAATGTTTATTGTTTGAGAAAATGCTTATTCATGCACTAAATTATATGAGCATTGATCATCAACTAAAAAATACAACACAGAGTAATCATCTGAAACAAGTAGAGACTTGCAGTCCTATAGGGCTTGGAACTAAAAAACAAAAATACATGCATATTGTGATACACCAAGTTGTCTTCTAGGAATCGTTAAAACATCTTCTGCATCAAAATGCACAGGAAAACTCAATACTATTTAATTTACCTTATGAATAGGACATACTAGAGACTTTAAGCTACGAAATGCTTCCACTGTCTCAACATACATACAAAACGACCATGAAAGTATATATATAACAAGGCGTTCTCCAATTAACCATCTGTGATGAATAATATATTCCCTCATGCCGTCTCATCCCTAAGTACCATTCATCACGACCCAGGCCTTTCTCTTTCACTGAGGACTACAGATCTCTGATTTACATTCAACACCCTCTGCATTAATAATTCATTCAGACTCTTAAAAATTTGTCCTGCCTCTGAAATGGAAGGTGGTGAGGCTAGCTCTGGGAAAATGCAGGTACTACGCTGTTAAATCTGATTGGTAAAGGAAGTAGGGCCGCTGGACTGTTGGCCAAACTCCTCGGAGGATGGCCCCGAGCTTGCCCGCTGGCTGTACCCACCGCCCGACCCATAGCTGTCTTGGTTGTACCCGCCTTGGTTATAGCTGCTGCTGTGCTTTTCCATTGGGTCCGAAAGATATCTCTGTCCCGAGGAATGCCAGCCAGTCTCCTTGAAAACAAACCATATGTTTCCAGCCCAGAGTATGAAGTTCAAAAATCCAAATACCTGAAGGAGAACCAGAGCAAATGAGTTGGTAGACTGGACAAAAAGACCCTAGAGAAAACCTGGTTTCAGAAAGACCTTTCACAGTACAACAGTTCACGTTTCTCTTCAGTGTTGAGGCCTGTTCAATTCTCCATGTAAAGCCACTACTTCATTCAGAGTATCTAGCTTTGGTCAAATATTTGCCACATCAGGCAAAGCATGAAGAGCATTATATGTATTGATCTGGCAGGAGGACAGGACTTTTATCTGGAAACAAAGACATGGAAACAGAAGCTCAGCAAGGATCTGAGTCTGGTCCAAGTTCCCATGCTGTGGTAAGTAACGAAGCCGGGATTCAAGCCCGGCACTGTTTGGGTCAGTAGTCTGAGTCCTTACCTAAGGCCTTATTGTCTCCCCAAATTAGGTATTCTTCATGGAGCGTAAGATTATCTTAAAGTGGTAGTCTAAGTTAACAAATTATACATTAATTTATAAGGCTACTTTTTCTTCGTGGCTGGAGATACTACTTACCCATTTATTATAATGATATAAGGAAAATGAATCGATTTAGAGACACACAGAATAAACCACTTTGAGCAATAGGCAGGTCAGCACACACTCGAGCACACACAGAAGTGGGCGGGGGGGGTGTCTCTCCACAGTCATACGTTTTACACCAGTCAGTTTCAGGAATGGGGTATAAAACCAGACGGAGGCCAAAGCGTGGGTTGCAGAGAAGTGTGAAATGTTTTCTGAAGAACTGGGTATGAGCCAGGCAAGGTGGTGCATGCCTTAATCTTAGTTATTTGGGAGGCTGAGGCAGAAGGATCACAGGGTTTGATCCTGAGGCCCTTAGTAAGACTCTGTCTCAAAAATAGGAGAGTCCAGGTGTATTCAGTGCTCCCTGGGTTCAGTTCCCAGCACTTAAAACAACAAAGCAAAGCAAACTAAAGACCCAGATGTGAGGCCTCCCTCTGGAATTGGTCTTACTCCCCCAGAGGTCTTGGCGTTGCTTCCCCAGGGCCTGTGCACTCGATGGACACAGTACAGTCTGTTACTGCAGGAGGCCCACGCAGGAGTCTGAATTATGTGGCTGGCTTTGCAGCTTTCCCCAAGCCCTGCTGGTGGACTGGGAGCCATCCCCAGCTATTTAAAACACTCCACTTGGAGACAGGTAACTGTGTGATACAAAGCTATGATACATGAAAGTCTATTTGGTCGCCACTTCAGGATGACACTGACTCATTGGAGTGGACTTAGCAGTGGCCGCAGGGCTGGAGCAGGGTACTGGAAAGTCCTTTGCCAGTCTGGGTTTACCCCATGGCTTCTGGCTGGCAAGCAGGGCTGTGTGGAGTGCCCGGGGGGGTTGTGTGGAGGTGTGAGATATAGGCAGGGTGCAGGGCCACAGGGATTTGCAGCAGGAGCTAGTTATTGAAGCACAGTAGTCCCATGTTTCAGCAGACCACCTGATAACTGAGACCTGTCTTGGCATGGTCTTCTGGGCTCTAGAATTAGGCCTACGCACTGCATTTTCTGGCCCCATGACTCTGTAAAAGGCACTGTGTCCGTAGACTTCAGATTTTTTCTTTCTTGTATGGAATGAAGACAGTGACTCTTTTCTTGGGGCTAGTTGGATGATTAAAGAGGATGTATACAAAGTAGACAGTGTTGGATGCAGCAGTACATACTAAATGGCAAGCTGTGCTTTGAATCATTTTATAAAATATGATCATGAGTTGTATTCCTTTGATTATTTTGCTGCTACATAAACTAAAGTGGGCTTTATTCTTGAGAGATAGCAATAGCCAAGCAGAGTAGTAATTAGACCCTCAGTTGAGGTAATCGAAGACTGGCTTATGGAGACCTCTTTCCCTACCTCACCCCTCTTTACCTCCTTTCCTATTTCAAACCCCTTGCTTCCTTTAACATTAATTGGGAGACTATTTTGTGTCGTGCCCTAGACTACCCACCGAGGAAGATACAAAACAGAACTAAGGTGTAATAATTACCAGCTCAAAATGAATTAGGTCATTGGTGACAAAAACTTTAATTTATATATAGGATATTTGAACTGTGTATACGATAAGTAGGAGGTTTTGCACTAAAAGGGGAGCCCTTGATTACAAGGTACTTTTGTAAATGCATGTCAATATGTAAAAAGAAAAAAATGCCAAGGGGTCTTTTCAGATATGAAGCAGTGACTCTGTCTGAGGTGATGACTATGTTTTCTGTCCCTTGATTGCTCCGTTTTTCCTACTACTAGTTAGCTTTTTTAAAAAGGGATGTTCAAGAATAACCCAGAAATCGGGGAAATGCAACTTCAAAGTAGGGACATAAGCAAGACATTGATAGGGATGTATTTACAGAGCACTGATTTCCCGAGACATCATAGTCATGGGCATAGCCTAGATCTCCTAGTCAGCACATTTTAGAAGCATGTGGATCCTTGAATTGCTTCTTGTCACTTTGTTGCAACTGAAATCTGGGGACAAATTTTGATTCAAGCCCAAATGTGGGGACAACAGAAAGGGAGACTGAAGGAGGCTGTGTATAATGTGAGGAAGAACGGGAAGATGAAATCTAGCTCATCCAAAAAGATGTCTCGAATTTTCCGAGAGTAAAGCCGGACAAGCGGAAGTACAAATTGTGGATGAAACAGTCACATTCAGTGACCCTTAAGTAATAACTGAGGTGTTTGAAGCTTTTCACTCCTCCCTACTTCTCTTTGGATTCGACACCATATAACATTTAAGAAGATGAATACATTTTTGTGGCACTCGCAGGTGAGTGTTTGCACTTACTGAGTGTGTGCTGTCTGTCGGGCACCATGTTAGGTATTTTCATGGCTCATCTCACTGAATTCTCTCCACAGTCCTGTGGTCTATTCTATAATTATCCCTATCTTGCAGATGATGATGTTTCAGAGAGCTAATTAGTCTTTCTAAGGGTGATTATCACACAGTGGAGCCAGGATTCAAATGCTTGCAGACTAACTCAGGCACTGTGCCTTTCACCAATTTGGGAGGCACCAACCTTAGGAGAATTTGATTCCAGTGGTGGTAAGAGGGACTCCTTCCACAATTCTCTAACCTCCGTTCCCTACATTGTAATATTTGGACAGTGCGCCTACTTTTTAATGTTATTGTAAAATTATGGATGCCCAAGTGCTTTAAGAAAGTAAATTTGTTCCCGAAGTAGAAGACATGATTATTGTTATGTCCTGCCCCTTTATTGACACAGGTCACTTGTTGTGGTGTGTGTCTGACTCCTCCAAAGCTTGCCCTTGCCAATCAGGGTGAGTTCTGTGAGCCCTATTCTGAGTACATGACTTCCCAACCCACATACAGTTGTTGGGATACCTGACCTAAGGTGGGTTAATGAGGTTCTCTTTCCCAGACATTTGGAATTGAACTGGAGTGATGTTAGTTCAGCTCACGCATTCTTTGAAAGGCAATGTAAACTTAGAAAATGCAAGGTGGTTACCTTCCACTATGCGTGCAGGAAAATAATAAAATTCTATCTGGAAAGGCAGAATAATATGTTCCTCTCAATAATGTTGATATATTCTCAACAGAAAGACACAGAGGTGGAGACAAGAGATGGAGGATGAGAACTGTTCAATTTCCTGATAGTCCTTCAGGTCCTGGAACTGGATTCTACCCTGGAAGGCACATTTCTAGTATTTTTCCAATTATTTTCAGGTTTTGCATATGGTAGCTCAATATGACTTGAAGGCTAACATGTTTATAATTTTAGAATAATTTTATGTTTTCCCTGATTTTGATAATATAAATCTGGTTTCTGTTGGAGAACCAAGTTTCAGTCAAATGGCTTGAACCTTTTCCTAAGACTTTGCAACTTGAGCAGAGACATGCAATGTTAGGAAAAGCTTTCCCCAGTGACCACTTCAAAACCCATTCTTTGGTATCTGACATCTAGAACCTTGGTTCTGCTCTAGATTCTTCCCTTCCTTGTTTCTTCAGATCTCATCAGTTTATGAGCTACTTGACATCTTTCCAGAGGCTATGTATTCCCTGATGAGGTTAGAGACAATTTCTTTATTTGTGTGCATCCAAATATTTGAATGCATACAGACATTGGTATCAGAAGTGGGGTCTAAAAAACAGACTTAAAGCATATGAGAATTCTTTCGATTTAGTTAGCCTGAATTGACTTTTCTGTTAGAGAAACCAGAAGACTCTTCACTGTTATAGACACATAGCTATGACACTACTAGGCCCATCCTTCAATACACATCACATTATTTGGTTTTGATCCTTTCCTCTTTTTGGTTTTAGGAGACATAGCACATTGTTTTGCATTCTTAACTCCTATCTTGTAGGCTAAAATTTACTAAAGACATCAGAAGTAGAAATAAAAGGACCAGGCAAGATGTCACAATTTATTGGGAGATTGATTAATAAACCACAAATACTTTAGCAATTTCATCTTTACTTAGATTTTGGGATCTAGCTCACAAGTGCTCCCACTATTACTGTCTATAAACACACTACAGGGGCAATACTACCTATGTCAATGTACACTTCAAAGTAACTATCAATAGGTGTGGCCAACAATAAACAAAAGTGATGTAAGACTTTAACACATGGGGCTACAGTTGCAACAGAAGGAGCCGAGTGGCAACACCTTTCCTCTTGGTAAGCGCCTTTCCATGTTGCATTTCAGAAAGCTGTAGAAAGGCAGGCTAACCTCGAAGCAAAGATAATTATTTTTAGGGTTTGCTAAGGAATGTTGTTCTTTTAACAAACACTGCTGAACCTCCTGTTCTTTGATAAATGCTGTGTTTTGTGGCCATTATCGCTCATGTCTTTTTCAGACACAGCTTCTTTCTTTGGAATAACACAACTTTTTGCTCTTCAATAAATTAAGAATTCAAGTTAGTATGTTTGTTAACTGTCAGAGTCCCTCTCTTCCTGTAAGAGCCGTACACTCGATGACAATATTTGACTTTGTTCAACTAATATAGTGCATCTCTTCTAAAGCTATTGTTATGACTTGTATCCAAATTCTCAGAGATGGCTAGATTAAGGGTGTGTGATAATTAAATAGCTCGCTGATTGATTTGGCACAGTACTGGGTGTGGGTGGTTCCAATCAATAAGCCGAAGCCTGGGTGGGAAAAGTGAAAGAGAGACTCACCGTCTTCTCGTAGGCTGCTTCTTCTCTGCCATGCCACTTTGTCTTGGAGCCAGCTGACTATGGACTGAAACCTCTATAAGCTGTGAGCTAAAATAAACCTTTCCTCCTTTAATTTGTGAGTGTCAGGTATTTTGTCCCAGTAATGAGGAAGAAACTAGGGTACCTTTCAAGCAACTAAAGCAGGAATATGAAGAAGTTAAAAAATTATCTTGACTACAATAAGTACTTTTTATGCCATGTGTCTCCTTTTTTCTATTCTACTAAGTTGCATATTTTTCTTACATCAAATGAGTGTATTTTAATTATGATGGCTTTAATATTTTCCTACCAGGAAACTTTTACACCATCAAATTACTCCTTGAAACTCCTAGCAGGTTTTAGTTTATCATTCAGGCTTTATATGTGCTTCTGGATTACAATTTTAACTCGACTGTTATCTAGGTAGCAGATGCTAATACTGGGTTTTTATTAATAATGCCATATGTGGAGGCATTAACTATAAGGATTCTGACAATGAAAACCTTGATGGTCAAAAGATCATCTTGTATCCAAAGTGAAATATTACCATTTTTGATTGGTCTAGTTCTGGAGGCAGAAATGGCTTTGGAGATGACTTTGAAGATGTTTTCTTATTTTTTGACTGGCAATGAGGACTTAGGAGGCAGCATACTTACCACAGAGGTGTTTAAGCTGGACATGACAGGGCTGTGGACCACCATGCACTTGTTGGATGGCTGCTTGCAAGCTGACATTAGTAACAAGACTTCCTTGGGGTCTGTTGCAACTTTGACATCAGACAGCCCTTTTGCCCAAGCAGATGAACCCACCAGCCACAAGAATGAGAAAACTACAGTCACAATGAAGTCCTGCAGAAAAAAGGACAAAACAGGAAAAGAAAATAGATGTGAGTCATAGAAACAAATCAATTAGTTTACACAAATACTTGGCTTGCCTTTGGGAAAATTCCATGATCCCATAGCATTAAGATCAAAAGAAACATGTTGCATGCAAATAAAAGTTTTGTGATATAAAATTACATAAGATAAATACTAACAGCAATACTAATAATTACCAAATGTTTACTATGTCTCAGGGATAATGCCAAGATGTTGTAATCCTCATTTAATAGTTCCTACAAAATGCCTATAAAAAGTTATTGCTATCATCCTATTTTAGATGATAAAGTGAGACACCAAAAGGCATCCAGCTTATCTGAGACTCCACAGGTAATTAGCAATGGCATACTGACTACTTTGTCTAAGCTCTTAACCACCATGCTGTGATTTCAGATGTTTAGAAAGATTGCCAATTGACAAAGACTCCTAGGTGGCAATATTCATTCATGCACCTGGTTGTTAATTTAATGAGTTTATACATTATCTATTTTATGTCTGGAACTCTATCAAGTAGAAGACAGCAGTAGCTACACTATTTTGGGTCTACTATGTTTAAAAAGTTTTAAATAAAGTTATTGCTACCACAATCATGGTAGACAGCATTTGTAAAATTTTGATTGGCCTAGTTCTAGAGACAGAAATTTACAAGATGGTTTCTAAATTAAAATCTCTCGCTTTAAAATGAGGAAACTGAGGCCCCAAGTGATAGAAGACAACACACAGAAAGTGCCAAAATCACAATGCAACTCCAGGTCTGTCTGACTCTCAAAACCACTTGCTATTTGTGTAGTGGGAAGAACCGTCTTTATTTTTATCAAGTCAAGTCTCTCTGATGTAAGGGAACGACTGTGTTAGAGCAGCATTTCCAAACATCTGAAGGGACAACTTCTCCTGTCCTTTCTCATGACTCAGAGAGGGGAACACTGTCTGAGACCTAACCAGACCACATTCTCACAGAGTAGGACAATTTTTCAGGCTTTCTCTGTTCATAATTTGACTACTGTAAAAATGTTATATGTACTGTAACAACACACACACACCTGGAAAGGGGAAATTATAGATTTCACACATCAACAGAGATATACTGCTCTTTTACTCTAAATGATAAATCACCCACGTAGAAAACTTGGCTAGCTTTTCTTTCCTACATGGTGCGTCTGATGTGAGAGTTGCCATCCCCTCATGGTGTGTTTGAGTGATGGTCTGCACTGGGGACCTCACATGCACAGATTCTGTTTGGTTCTAGAGGTGCTAGGTGCGACCCTTGTGGTGCACGCTCAGAGGGCCTCATAACGGAGAGTGGCCAAGTCTTTCTAGCAATTGGCCCATTCAGCGACCATCATGATTTATGTTTAGTTTTTCAAGTTGCTTCTTGAATATTTTGAGATTTTCAGCCCAATTCATGATCTGTTTACAGGGTTTTAGGCATGGGTATTCTAATGCTGTTCTTTACTTTGTGTTCTGCACCCATCCTTCTTTCCTTCTCATTTTTAATTAGTTCCATCTTGAGTTTTATATACCTTTGTAAGCCATCTTAAGACATTCGTGGACTAAATCAGAGATATAAACAAACAAGCAAATAAATGCTATGTTTACACCTGTCTTTAACATTAATAAGAACATTTGAAATAAAAAAACTCCAGTGATTGGGTTCAAATTAAAAATTGGAAGAACAGTGACAAATAAATAAAGCATATTGATTGTCTCAAACTATGACTTTCCATTATGGGTGGCCTGGTACTTTTTCTCATTCATTCACACATTCAAGTGGTTTTTAAAAAACCACTTTGGTGCTATTGTGGAGTGAACCCAGGGTCTTTCAACTGAGCTACATCCCCAGTCCCTCAATTCTTTCTATTTTGAGACAGGGTCTCTTAAATTCTAGGTTGGACTCGAACTTGCAACCATCCTGCTCAGCCTCCCAGAGTGCTGGAATTACAAGCATGCATGGCCATGCTGGGCTCAAAGGGTAAGTTTTGAGCAATGTGAAAACTCTTGAACAAAGCCTATGGGACATAGAAACATGCAAAATGAGCGTTCTCTGCTTTTGCTATCATGTATTTGCTAGGGCCCATAATCAACATAAACCCACCTACGGGAGAGTGGTCAAGTTATTAGAAGCAGACTTTGTAGGATGGTGAGATAAAAATAGAGTGCAATACAGACCTTTTAATTGCAATTGGGAGAAAATCAAGCTAACCCTTTTTAGAATTATTTTTCAAATACTAGTAACACCTAATATTTATTGAGCACTTATGTTACACTGAGTATAATTCCTACATCACCTGTGTGAGCTCATTGACTCCTGACAGCAGCATAGGATGCTAGCCCTCCTTTCATTGTTCCCTCAAGGAAACAGAAACACCAAGTGTTTAAACAACTTGGCCAAAATCACAAATTAGTAGGCAGAGGAGCCAGCATGCTGTGCCCCACCACTTGCCTCTTCTTGAAAAGTGTTTCCAAGGCTGGATGTGAAATCCTATTTGATTTATAGAAGGAAAATAGTAGTGAAACTTCATGATTGTGGTCACGGATCTTGTCATTGGACTAAATGTGATGTTTTGGGAAGCTGACCCAACCTTGTGTCTCTGAGTGCCATCTTGTAAAGGGGGAGCTGTGCAAATGATCTTTTCAGTGAGTTCAAATCTTGGACTCTGTCATCGAGCAGATCTGGGCTTGAATTCTGTCTTATACTTACTAGCTTGTGTGCGTAGGGAATTTGCTAGACGTTGTAAAGCCTCAGTTTGCCTCTCAGTAAGTGAGGATAATAACAGTATCTTCCTCATAGGACAGTGGTGAGGATCAAAAAGATTCAATAAATAAAATGAGTGTCACTATCCTAGCAAATAGCAAGCAGTGAATGGAAACTTGCACAATCACCGATAAAAGCAATGTCATCATCAATAATATAAATAGTCCGATGCAATGGAGCAGGAGTTTATAGCCTCATAATCTTCCTTAAGTAATTTGTATCTACAGAGGTGGAAAGATGGAGATTTTGAACAAGGTTGTAAAGAGCAGCATTGAAAAATAATTTAAAAGTTGGAAACTAACTAGATGTCTGACGATATGGAAATGAGGGTACATCTAATGGAGATAATGCTGCAGAACACTACTTACTGACGTTCATTTATTCCAATGCAGCGAGGAGAATAATTCTATTTAAT
>RJWT010039382.1:0-12687 GCA_004365215.1 Cuniculus paca | reverse complement strand
TAGCAAATTATGCTTTCCAAAACATGACCCAAAAAGAATTAGAAACCCAAAAAAATGGTAGAAGAAAACAGAATGAATGTTATACTTACAATTAAAGTTGTACTACGAATTTATAGGTAAGCCCATTTATCCTTTGAAATAATAACCAATGCCTGTGCTATTCAAACTATTTTAGCCATAAAAGCTATTAAAATTGACCAAATGTATTTGGGAAGCCAGCAAAATGGTGCTAAGACAGGCAAAGACAGATTCAGATAGCACCCTCTCAAGCTCACGCTGTCTCTGGACCACGTCCTTCAATAAACCAGCATCCCTCCCCGGCTTACCCTCTCTCTCTCGGTCTTTCTCAAGCGCGTACACACAATGCAGACCAATTTCATTTCGGCATAAGAAATTTTCAAGATAGAATTCTGAATGTTTTAATCCAGCTGTGAGTTAAATATCACATACTCTATCATGATTTTTTTTTTCTCTAAGAATCCAAAGATATTTCAACTGTGATGGGAAATCTAACAGGACATTTCATTATGTTACTGTGTTAAAGGAGCAAAATTGTATGATTTTATTAATAGCTTCATGTGTTTAATTTTATTTTGAAGACGTCTGTAGTGATTTTCTAATTAGCAAAGTTAGTAGATTTCCTAAACATAGTCAGGACAATTCAACAATAATAGTTTATTATAATAAACCAAATTAAAGACTCTTGTTTCTACTGTAGTTAGAAAGAATGAAGTAGTCATTCTCACTAGTATTCAACATTATTTGGAAATTTTAACAAATGACCTCAGCAAAAAAAAACACACTGTAACAATTACAAAAGACAATTATTTTAAGATGAAAGTATTTTATACCAAGAAAACTAGATATAGTATTTTAAACAGTGAAACCAGCACACATTCATTTAAATGACTAATTCAATGTAAATATTCTTAAATTATGCCTTTATATCAGCAATAAACAAAAATAGACATTAAAATTGTTTCACAATAATAAAATAGCTCACATTTGATTGTATTTTGCAAGACACTAATACTAAATGAATGAAACATTACATATTACAGGACATAAAATAAGATGTGAATGAGTGGAGAAAGGCACTATGTCCCAGGATTTAGAAGTATTTGATATTAATAACACTGCCTAGATTTAATACAATTCTGACTGAGATATCATGAAATTTTTACTTTTAACTTTTGTTTATGATTTAGAACTGGAAACCAATAATTTTACTGGGGGGAAGGAACCACCTATTATGTCAGCACTCAGAAAATTTTAAGTGAGAAGAATGGTAGAACAGTTAGCACCAGATTAAAAACAAAATGACTTTAAAAAGCAAGTCTTATGCATGTGACAGAAAGAAGGAAACAAGGCCACTCTGGTTGCAGTGTTTCAAAGGAGAAGGTGAAGCAATTATCTAAAATTAGGCCTCAGAATAACTCATCATTTTTCCTCCCTAGAACTAACTTCAAAAGTTAGTAAAGAAGGTGTTTTTTTCCGTCAGTGTCATTTCATAATGCATATCGCGCGATTATTATAATTGTTTTTTATAATTATAATTGTTTGTCGAGCTCTTGCTTTGCACAGCATATTGTGTGCTAAGAACTGGGAACTGACAGAATTGTGAGACAGCGTCGCCGGCTTCCAAGGGCGTGGGGATATGGATCTTTATGAGACGACGAACTGCGACAATCTGTCTTTCTCAGTGTAGTTTAGTTCTTTCATGTAACATCTTTGACTTTTCTGATGGAAGGGGTAGTGTCCAGTATAGCCAGGAATACAGGGTTGAGAGTGGCTTTGTTTCTCTTTTGCCTCAAATGTGAATTCTTAAAAATAAATTTTTCAGTGTTTCCCTTTTGCTCCCCACGCTGTGCTGCCCCCTTCTAGACTCCTTATCACGAGAAGGAAGGAGAAAGCTTTGGGATGCACATTTACAAGGTCCCCTTGCATTAACCTGATGGGATAGATGCACAACAATGAATGCTTTATTTCTCTCATTTTGTATTTTTGTTAACTCTAAATAATGCTCACGCACTGAACCATTTCACAGAGCTAAGAAAATCAGTTTACCCAAAGTACAGTTTAGCTGTCTGTACATTTTCACAAAGCAATCTATAATGCCAGTGTCCTGGAAAATCCCTGTGCACCGTGCTTCAAAACCATTTTCAACATGGATAAGCAAGGCTTTGAAATCTCTTGGTGCAGTGAGGGGCTGGCAATCTCTTTTCATACAGCACTTGCGAGCACGACACCTCGGGTCAACCGGGCAACATTTAGGCTCTGGCATTTCCTCCTCTCCCCGCTGATAATTTTATGTGTTCTCCTTCCCGCTCAGAGGCAAGCTGTCAGGGAAATAAAATTTACCCAGACAGATAGAGCTGAGAGTTTACAGACTTACAGGACTTCTCGATTTCTGTCCTTGGTAGCAATTATTGGCCAATGACAGGAAGCGTCGAGGCTGTGTTGAGCTAGCATCCTTTTCTCCAGAGGTCTGCCCTTTGATGAATTTTTAATGGTTATCATCGCTGCTCTGATTTGGTACCCATAATTGTGTCAAATGGGTTTAGTTGGTCCTTTTGAAAGTGCTCGTTTCCGTCTTTGTACAGAGAGGGTACAACGAAATCCGTGAAGTCAAACAGTTCCATTTCACGGGCTGGCCCGACCACGGGGTGCCATACCACGCCACCGGCCTTCTTTCATTCATCCGAAGAGTCAAGCTGTCCAACCCTCCCAGCGCGGGCCCTATCGTCGTGCACTGCAGGTGAGGGTGGTCCAAACACCAGTGCCTGTGTGAAGTAGGCTTTTTGTGATCTTGTTTACTTGCTTGTTTTGTTTTTTGAGACAGGGTCTCCCTACGTAGATCAGGCTGACCTTGAACTCACTGGGTAGCCCTAGCTGGCCTTCAACTCATGGGGATCCTCCTGCCTCAGCCTCCCGCGTGCTAGGATGACAGACATTCACCACCATGCCTGGCAGTCAGTTTTGTTCTGTCTTGTTTTAAGAGAATCAAAATAAGCCTTTTAGTGCAAAAACTAATATGCGCCTACAAAGTTCTAGCTTGCGTGTGTTACGGGGACTATAAAACAGCAATAAAAGTTAGCTTTAAGTAGGATATAAAATAGAAACTTTAGAAATACATACATTCCTCTCAATATGTGTGGTGCCATCCACAATTACAAGTGTAGAAAACTCTGCCTTTTAGTGGCAACATCTGTGTTTTGGGGTGTTTTTTAATCACTTTTGCAAATCCCATATTGTATGGAATGGTAGGTTAAAGTAGAGGTTGCTTGCCATTCTAGTAAATTCTCGCTAGAATTCCAACTTTTAAAGCTAAATTTGAGATATACAGAGTTACTAAATGGCCTAAATTGCAAGAATTTGTGCTGTAAAACAGCTATTTTATATTTTTTTTCAAAATATCATCCATCAGAGGACCTTGAAAAGTACATCAGTGAAATACAGCGAGTAGATGCCAAGAGACATGAACATTATATCCAGATTTCTTCTGATTACAAACGTCCCTTAAAACAAGTATTGCAAGACACTAAAAGCAAATTACACAACCTCATTTTACGATGTGACCAGAAGAATAAATTCTGAATCTGAAAAGCTTTTCTAAGTGCTGTACCCCATTCTCAAATGTCCCCTCCACACTACATAATAGGTTGTACCTACACAGCTTTGTTCCCCCAAAATACAAGCTTTTCAAGATTTAAATGGTCTTGGATAAAAGAAGACAAAAACAATGGCGAGTGAAACAGGTAAGGCATCCCAGAGGATCAGATACTGCGCGCTCCAAAGGAAAAAAAATCTTTGTTTCAGTGCTGCTCAAGAAATCTGATGTGCGTGCGCTTCAATTGCTTTCCTGTCTCAAGCCCTGGGAACAGGGATCCAGAAGATGGAAGGGGAGAAAAGAGAGAGAGAGAGGAAAAGAGCCACAGTATCTCTTGCTTAAATTCCTGAAAGAACAGAGAGTTTTAAGAGAAGTGACCAAATCTGGATCACAAAGAAATATTGTCACTAGCTCATCTAATCATTTAGAAAATGAGATAAAAGGATTTTCAATTCAGGAACTTTTTGATTTATCACCGAGGTTTACTTTCTTACAAATTGCTTGCTTTAGAAGTGCTCTGGGACTCCTAGATACCCACTTGAAACAAGTGTCATTTTCTAGTTAAACTCAGGTATCTCTCTCTGGATCTATGGAAAGGAAGAAGCTGACTACAAAATGAATTCCATGCCTCACCAAAACAAAACAAACACTCTTTAAAAAATTTATCTTGATTTTTTCCCCGTATGAAATTGGAGGAATATTTCTAATGGATGAAATAATCAAAGAATATTCCGATTCAGTTTTTGCACTAAATACAATAGGATAGTGGCTACTGTTGGGCCCTGCTGGAAACCATCCTCTGCATTGGCCGTTTTGTTTTGATTTTCCCTGGAGATCTTGGTGCCAATGGTCTATTCTGCAGTCCAGCTGCTCCTCTGCGATCACCATCATTTCTTCCCCCGCCTCCGCACCCCTTAGCATTTCCTGTGAACTGTGGCCCCTTGTTATGTCGTTTAAAGGCATTGGAATTAATGTCTTTTGTCTTGGTGTTTACCGCGGCATCCCTGAAACCATGAGGGGCCATTCTGGCATCACTGTCCAAGGACCCATAACGAGATGATTGTGAAAACTTTTAGTATGTGTGATGCCCGAGCAAGCGCTGACTGTGAAAAACTTTCAGGTTGGTGTTAGGCTTTATAGCATGAATGCACCCCTTGTCTGATACCATGAGTTTGCAACACTGCACACCAAATTTACATACAATAAAGACCATAGAAGAGCAATGTGGAACCTGAGTGACACATATACACCATTTTCAGTTGGGAAATAATTTGTGGCTCTTGTTCCACTCTTCAGTTCATACTGCATATTTCATATATATATTGCAGTATAGTCTGTCTGCCGAGGATCCATGGCATGCTATTTATGCATTGATAAGATGGTAAACAGCATACACAAATGATGCGTTTTGTCAAATCAGTTGCCGCGTGTGTGAAAGTGGAACAGGTACTGAAGCTTCCACAAACAAACCCGTTTCTTTCATTCTTGCAACTTAATGTTTTCACAGTGCCGGTGCTGGAAGAACCGGCTGTTACATTGTGATTGACATTATGCTGGACATGGCAGAACGAGAGGGTGTGGTTGACATCTACAACTGTGTCAAAGCTCTGCGATCCCGGCGAATCAACATGGTCCAGACCGAAGTATGTTGATTTACCTCTACTGAACTGTTCCTTTTCTTTGCCTTTTTCTTTTCCTTCTGAAAACAGCAGTCTTCATATATACCCAAAATCAGTGCAAGTTATATAGGAAATGTGGGGAATTTTCATTAACAGCTGCATGTAGAGTAGATTCTCTGTGTCATCTATCTTCAGCAAAAAAGTTGTATTGAAATAGTATCAAGTTTTCTTTTTCTTTCTTTAATAGGAGCAGTACATTTTTATTCACGATGCCATTTTAGAAGCATGCTTATGTGGAGAAACTGCTATACCTGTCTGTGAATTTAAAGCTGCCTATTTTGATATGATCAGAATAGATTCCCAGACCAACTCTTCACATCTCAAAGATGAGTTTCAGGTGACTATTTCTAAGGCTTTTTTTTTTTATGACTTATCACAATTTGTTCTGGACATTAATAATTCTTTTAAGAAAGGTTTTCCACGTTAAATTTGTAACTTTTAACCCTACTTCAAGTATAATATAATACCTGTCTCTTTCATTATACGTATTATGGAGTCACCTTTGTATTAATGAGCTCATATCTGCTATATCCTGAAGGGAAAATAAGCTCATGCTCAGAGAAGAGTATAAAGAAAATGTATTATAAAAAGTCAAATGTGGTGATGATTTGTGTGTGATTTATAATCTTTTTTAAAATGTAGCCTTGTGGATTTTGCCCTTCTGTGAGATCAAGCTCATTTATGACAATAGCTCAAGTTTGTTCTAAACATTGTGTCTAAATAGTGCCAAATATTTTTGCTGCCTTTTAAAAATATTCCTGAAAGTGGGTAACAATAAAGTAAAGAGTACTTTCCTAGCCCTAGGAAAGTAATAATTGGATTCTAGTGCTCTTCCCATTGCTCCCCAGTACATTTTCATTTATGGCATGTGAAACTGTGATTATAAATGATAAAGCTACTGACTTTGCAGAGCCATTGTTGTCATGGACTACACCGATGATATTTTCTTTGGTTAGGGAATGCAGTTTCTAGGTCCCTGGCTCGGTTAGCTTCCGTTTTCCTGTTCCGAAGAGGCACGCTACACAATGTTTTCTTGGTTTTTTGTCACTTCTCAGGCTTCATTAGCTTTAACTAAAAAGTCTATCAGCTTGTCGTGGTGATAGGTGCCATGGTCTCAAACAAATCCTTCGCTTTCTACTTGGCCTCCTAAATACTTGATGCATCCTTGTGTTATTCAATGGGTCACTCTCTTTTAACCTGGGTTCCTCTTGCTCTGTAGACTCTGAACTCTGTCACCCCTCGACTACAAGCCGAAGACTGCAGTATAGCCTGTCTGCCAAGGAACCATGACAAGAACCGCTTCATGGATATGCTGCCACCTGACAGATGTTTGCCTTTTTTAATTACAATTGATGGGGAGAGCAGTAACTACATCAATGCTGCTCTTATGGACGTAAGAGACTGCCCTCTTTGTTAGTGTAAAGTGCCACAAAACTCAAATAACACGACTTGACACTGGATGGTTTTCTTTTCTAGGAAATTAAAATGAGCTAGAAAGGAAAATTGGAAGCTATCAAAGTACTGCATACATTATTTTGGAGAGCAACTAGATTTCCCCTACAAAAATTCTTAGGAACAATAATTTGTAACTTTTTTTTCTTGTTTGTAACTCAATTGTCAATTATATTTGTACAGGGTACTGCATGTTATATTTTGTATTTAAATTATTTGCAAGAAAAGTCATTCCTTATCTATTTGGATTATTACTAGCAATTAATTTTAAAAAAACATGGAAGGCTATGTCCTACCAAAATCATGTTAATTTGGGAAATTTATATCTGTGTCATATTATAACTAACTTATTTTATTTACTGTGGGTTAATAGAGAGTATTTAAAAGTAACTCAGGCAACTCAGGCAAGATGTCAATATCATCTTCAATATCTATCACTGGAAGGGACTATCTTGCCCTATTCCAATTTTCATCAAATACAGGTCCTTCCTGTATGCTGTATGTGTTAGTAAGCCATAATCAGAGCAGCATGCAAAGAGAATTTTAAATTATGTCTTTGCACATCTCACTTTGGTAAAGAGCAAGAACCCTATCAGGTTCAGAATCCTTTTAAGAGTTTGTTGCCTTTCATTTCTACCTTTCACTCTTTCACATATGCAACCACAGCAAGCAGAAAGTAGAAATCAGACATTACCCTACACAAATGAGTAGCTTAGTAAGAAGTAGAAACTTAGAAAATCCCACATTTGGGGCCTGGTATGTAGCTCAGTGGCACAGCACCTGCCTAAGAAGCACAAGGTTGTGAGTTTGATTTCACCACTCAAAAAAATAAATAAATAAATAAAAAAGAAAAGAAAAGAAGAAAAGAAATTTTCACATTCTACTACTAAGATTCCCCATGCAAGCTCAAATGAAAATCTCTATTGTTGCTGTGCCCAGAGTCTTGTCATTAGTTTCAATTATTTTTAGAAAACTGTATTTTGATTGTAGTGTACATTATGCATTTGTGGAATGACACAGTGCCAAGGGGAGATAAGCATTGTTACCATCTTCTCTAGAAAAAAATAATGTACTGTGTCCTAGTCCAGGGGCCCTTGATAAACAAGGTAGAGGCCAGGTGTGCTGTGTGTCATCTCTGGAGCACTTGAGAATTTCAGACAGTTAAAACTCTCATTCTGATCATTAATGTGCATGAGAAATACCCAGGGGACCATGGAAAGGGACTTCGTACTCACTTTGCTTCAACCTCTCAGAAACTCATTACCTTCTTGAAACAAAAGTAGCCCAACAATAACTCTTGGAGGATCTGAACCTCAAGAAGTTCCTTAGCTTCTTCTTTTGTCTTTTTTTTTTTTCGTCTTTTTCTTGTATTTACTTCTCAGTGAAGTAAAAATTCAAATCTTTACTTAGATTGCTTGGGGACATCAGTGTCTTCTCAGCAGCCCACTCACTCCTCACTGTGGTTGACGCCCATGGTCAGCGCAGCCTGGCCAGAGCCTTGGTTCCATCCCCACCTTCCTGCAAAACTCCTCCCTCTTCCTGCTCCTCCCTCGAAGTGTATAGAATCTGTTTTAACAGCTGATCATGCGCTTTAAATGCTTACACTTCTCCATCTATCTTGTTTCTTCACAGAGCTACAGGCAACCAGCCGCTTTCATCGTCACACAATACCCACTGCCAAACACTGTGAAGGACTTCTGGAGATTAGTGTATGACTACGGCTGTACCTCCATCGTGATGTTAAATGAGGTCGACTTATCCCAGGTTCATACTCATGAGATGCTTCTGTGTATTTGTATACAACTTAATAAAACAATAATGGAATGTTTATTTCTGCTCTATAGTACCTAAATTAGAGAAAAGTGGTCATTTCTTTTCTTTCAAAACATTCTTCTTTTAGGGTTGCCCTCAATACTGGCCAGAAGAAGGGATGCTACGCTATGGGCCCATCCAAGTGGAGTGTATGTCTTGTTCAATGGATTGTGATGTCATCAACCGGATTTTTAGGATATGCAACCTAACAAGAGTAAGTCTTCATTGGGTGATTCTAATGGAGCTGCTTCAGGATCTAAAGACCATCATGATGGAATATAATTCCATCAGACAACAAGGAGAGAAGAATTAATAAGCACTGTGTAATCCATCCCAAAACTAGTAATCATCTTATTCTTTAGTACAAAAACAAGAAGGCATCCCAAATATAGGAAGTTAGAAATGCTGAAAGTTACATTTTCTGGTCAGTTCTGAGACTCAGGAATTCAATCTGGAAGTCAAGATTCAAATGCAGTGGTTCCATTAGGCTCAATAATCTAGGCCCTGTCCCTGAGCATAAGCGGGCTCAGGTGGAGATGACTGCATGTCTTATTAGTACTGACTTGCATCCCTGAAGAGGCATACAGATGAAAGACAAGAGCATAATGATAATGATGACAGAGAAGCTTTACCCTAGGAGAAAGCGATATGTCAGATTGGCCACTCTAGGAGAGTTCCATGTCCTGTACACAAGAGAAAAATCCAGCCTGAGGCAAAGGTGAATCCCAGGCATTGCTGATTCTCCTCTGGCCCACAGCTCATCTGTCTAAGTGTTTCAGCGTCTGGCTCTGCCAGGACCTAAGCAGAGAACCAATGTTGCCGTCTCTGTGTGTTTTCCCTGCAGCTACATAGCAACTGTGTCCCTCTGGTGTCTTTTTTTCCTGACTATTCATGTGCGTTGCACTTAATGAAGGCAAGTTTGATGATCCTGCCTTAAAAAACGTTACCAATAAAATCTGTTTAGATTGTGTAACCAGCCAGAGTAGAACTTGAAAACATTAGTAACCTCCCTGAAATGATGTTCTTTTAAGAGGAAAATCGACTCTCATTTGTAAAGCACCAGCTCTCGATATGTATATTATTTTAAGTGTGTGATTGGGATTGTCATGTGTCAGAGCTTCCCTTAAAATGACTATGTGTGTCTTGTTAAATAGTCTATATGTATGTAACTATGAGCAGGGGTAAAATCACATCCAGTTCCATTGCTCATTTCAGTGGAAAAAAAGGATAACTTCAATCATGTTGTAATATTCATGCATATCTTAGATGTTAATTTAAATGGAATCTCATTAGGTCTGCACATCTGCTGCATTATGGTTCTAAGTAATATTTTAGCTAAGATACTACCTCTGCTGAACTAAGAAAGGAAAACTCATCTGTGAATTGAGGCTGTTTATAGGAAAAATATTCTAGGAATAAGACCAGAAATCTGCGTTACATTTTTTACCATGTATATTTGTTTGTGTGTTTGTTTGTTAATCTTTCTCCGTATTTTATGTCCTGGTGCTCATAGTGTGTGATTCTTTTTCTGGTTCTCATCTTGTTAGGAACTTCATCTCATTTGATAAAGCGTTGTTCGTTTTATGGAATGTTTAGGATGTGTAAATGAAAGTTGAATATTGTAGTAAGGCCTACGTCCTTATCAAAAGATGCCTAAGCCGTTGCTATGTACAATTTAAAGTCTCATGTCACGCCTTTAAGATCTCACCTTATGTTATGGCTTACTCAGTATATTGCATAATCTTCCCTATTTTTCTATCATGGATTTAAAGTTTTGAGTTCTTTCAACAATTCCACTACTTGGAAAGTATTGCATAAGGTTCTTGTGATATAAAATACAGAGAGAAAAGATAGATATTCTTATCATTAAGAAATTTATGTTTTGGGGGGGACCTGACCAAGATCCCCAATCTCCTAAATGAGTGTACAGTTGAAAGCTTAAACAAATGAGACAAGTGGTATGATTTTAGGGCTCCAGGAGGGTCAAAAACCTCTAACAGAGTTCGAGACTCTGGGGGCTGAGACAAGGAATGCCTCTGGGCAGCACGTATTTATTTAGTATTCAAACAAGGAAGGGATTAGAATGGAAAATGCAGGAAACTGAGCAGGATCTTGGGAGTGGCTCAAGGACTCTTCCAAGTAACAGATTATGTTAATTTAGGAGAAGTCTTTTAGGAGAAAATCTCCAGGTGGCATTTTACTGCAGGAGTGAGATGCCTGCAGCTACAGTCTTTATTTAGTTAACTGGGGTTGGACCCAGGTGTCCTCAGCTGTGGGCCTATCTTGCCTTTTGAGGCGTCTCCTTGTTCTTGGGGTCAGCCATGCCCCGGCCCTGCTGCAGACTTGCACATGTGTTCAATTTCCAGCTTCAGTGGCTTCCAGCAGTATTTTATCAGGGAAGACAATTATTAAATGACTATATATTCATTTATTGACTAATATGATTGGTATACATATGACAGAAGACAAGCACAGCATACAGATATGTAATGGATCACTGGGCATTGATTATCACCATTGAAGTGGTGACCAGAGATGACTTCGCTAAAACAGTGGCATTTAAACCAAAACTGGGAGAATCAATAGGTTTTATTTAGGGGGGTTGGTTCGTTCACAGAGACAGCTTCCCAGGGTACATGAATTTCAGTGGAAAAGCGAAAAAGTTCCCAGGAAAATCTGGGTCAAGTTGATCACTGTACTTAGACTGACAGTGGCAAGCGAGGATGTTTTCAGGGCAAAAGGGACAGTCTCGGCCGTTTCCAACACAAGAAGTGACTTGATAAATGGATTGAAAGAAGGCCAATGTGTCTGGAACCCAAGCACTGTGATAGAGTAAAAAGAAGTTTGGGGAAGGAAGTAGCGGCAGATCACATAAGATTTCTTAAATCACAGGAAAGATTTGAGTTTTATGCTGAAGTCATTCAGAAGCCTTTAAATCAGAGAATGACAAGATTATGTCTGCGTTTCAAAACAATCGTGGTGCTTCTAGTAAGAATAAATAAAAAGAAGGTCAATGTTTATTCAGGGAGATCAACTTGGACATAGCTATCATAACTCTGATGGGCAGTGGCAGTAAAGAAAAGGCGATAATTTGAAAATTAAGAAGCATCATGATAGGAATTGATAGCTGGATTTGGGGTAGGAAGGAAAAGCAGGACAAGGACTATGTTTCTTGTTGCACTAGCTTGGAAGATTTTCCTCTTGGCTTGTGTATACTTAGGACTTGAATCAACTAGACTCAAGTCAATGTAAATTTCATTTTAAATTGTAAAGTGTGTACCTTTTCCTTTTTAGTGCATGTTCTAGTCCCAACTTACGCAAATAAAAATCCTCTTCCCTCCACAGCCACAGGAAGGTTATCTGATGGTGCAGCAGTTTCAATATCTAGGGTGGGCGTCTCATCGAGAAGTACCGGGCTCCAAAAGGTCATTTTTGAAACTGATCCTGCAAGTGGAAAAGTGGCAGGAGGAATGTGAAGAAGGAGAGGGCAGGACGATCATCCACTGCCTGTGAGTAGGCTGGCGTGGCCCTGGGCTGGAGCTCACTCGCTTACCAGCCTTGGACTCAATCTTAGCAGAGCTCTCCTAGGGATTATTCTAAAGTGGAACGCCTGTCTCCGATGTGTAGTTAACCACTAACTTCAATGGTTTTACTAAACATTATTGTTTGGTCGTTATATAATTTAGACTCTTGTGGCCATAACTATGGACTCTGTCTCTTCAAGTATGTTGGAATCTCAGTTTTCTGGGCTGCAGCCATCTATGCGTGTGGCATATTTCTCAGGGTGAACTGCTACCTCTTCCTCCTCTTTTTTTTCTTTTCTTTCTTTTTTTTTTGTGCACTGTACACATGCATTCACATGTAAAAAGTACAATGAACTCACACATGAGGGAAAATTTAAAAAAGAGCGTTTCCTTTTCCCAGGCCCTGCGCTGCTGAAACGCCGTTGCTTTCTTTGCTTTCAGAAATGGTGGTGGGCGGAGTGGCATGTTCTGTGCCATTGGCATCGTGGTCGAAATGGTGAAGCGGCAGAATGTCGTCGATGTTTTCCACGCGGTGAAGACCTTGCGCAACAGCAAACCCAACATGGTGGAGGCCCCGGTGAGTGGCAGGACCTTGGCCTTCCAGGGAAGG
>RJWT010039381.1:0-12688 GCA_004365215.1 Cuniculus paca | reverse complement strand
TTGTTTTGTTTTGTTTTTTTTTTTTGCGGCACCGGGGATTGAACTCACAACCTTGCGCTTGCCAGGCAGGCGCTTAGACCACTGAGCTAGATCCCCGGCCTTTGCCTTTTTACTCTGTTGATAGTGTCTTTTGACACTTAACTTTTCTCATAAAGATTAATTTGTCTAATTTTTCATTTTGTTGCCTGTACCTTGGTGTCACATTCAATAAATCACCAATAAATCTAATGCTGTGAAGCTTTTGCCCTACAGTTTCTTGAACAAGTTTTATAATTTTAGATCTTTTGAGATAATAATTGTATATGGCATTAGATAAAGATACAAGTTCATTTCTTTACATGTGAAAATTGAGCTTTCCCTATCCCATTTGTTGAAAACATTGGGCTTTCTTCTTCAAATGATTTTGACAGCCTTGTCAGCAGTCACTTCACCGTATGCAATATATTGAACGTTTGCAACTCCCCTCAATTTACATGTTGAAATCTTAACCCCCAATATGATATGAGGTGACGCTTTTGGAAGGTGATTATAACATGAATACAAAGTCTTTATAAAAGGCATTTATGCTCTTAAGAAAGAAAACTAAGAGAAATATACCCTTTTTACCATGTGAAGACTTAGTAAAAACAGGGTCATCTATGAACCAGGAAAAGAGTCCTCACTGTACACCAAATCTCTTGATGATTTCATCTTAGACCTCCCAATCTCCAGAACTGTGAGAAACAAATTTCTGTTGTTTCTAAGCAAGTTACTCTCTGCTATTTTTACTAGTGGTTTGAGTGACAAAAACAAAACAAAACACAAAAAACATATGTGTGGGTTCATATTGTGCTAGGCTAGACTTTAACCAAAACTATTCAAAATCTGATGGTATGATCAAGTTTCATAAAGGAAACTTGAGAGAAAATTTAGGACTTGTAAGCCTCTATACAAGAATTCAACTATTCTTCTAACATTATTTTATGATGCTGCTTTTTTCAAGAGTTTAAATTTTGTGTTGCTGTCTCCATCCAGAGACCCCTTTCTGATGGAAAGCTGTTTATAGTTCTTGGTATAGTTAAGTCAGAAATGATCATGCTACTGAAAAAAAAAAGACACAGTATTCCAGCCCTCTGAATATCCTATAAGAAGAATTTATTCAATAAACTTTTGTTCAATGTTTGTTATTTGCTAAGTTTATATGGTTCAGGGAATACAGAGATGAATGAGTCATAGACTTTACTCCAGCCAGGCTCAAGAAAGTCAAGGAAGCAGGAAATGTAATAGAAGCTGTTAACAGAGCAATGAATGTTGTATTCTGGCAACACGGAGTAGAAATTCCCTGGTTGAGAAAGGGTAGTTTTGAAGTCATTCAAGGGATAAGAAACAGCTTTAGCAAGAGCAGAAAGACAAGGATATGCATTGGATATGCATTGAATTTTCATTAGAAAAGCTAGAACCAAGGAGAGAAATGTTGGAACCAGACAGAGTCTTAGAGAGAAAGCAAGGTGGAGTCAATTGACATCAATTATTTGTTTAGACTAAACATCAGCAGATTCTACTATCAAGCAAAAACAAATTGCTGTCGAGGAAAAACACAGTTTATAGCTTTTTTTTTTTTTCACTTTACAAATTCTTAGTTACTAGTGGTTATAAAACATGTAACTTCCTTTCAGTGCTTCTGAGTGAAGTTCAGAAATACACATTGTATATGTGCCAGGAGACTGAAGATAATTTTCTTATTTAACATGACTCTGAAATCTTACAATAAAAAACCAGACTAATAACTCTACTGAAAATACCCCTAATCAGATAGTATTTTGGCTAAACTAGATCCTTAAAGGTCAAAAATTTAATTAAAATTATGTACAGACAGCCCAATTATCTTTGCAAAATGGCAAGTTTATAATACATCATAGAAATACTAGTCAAAAATTAGGAAATAAATCATTTTGCACTAGATTAATAATGGGAATGGTCACATTTAGATTCATCACATAACCTAAAAGACAGCAGCATATTTTTCAGAGGCCAACTGAGAAATTCTATTGTGGGTATAATAAAGTATAAACCATATCTTAATAACTTCTTTCCGTAGGCATTAGCTTAATAGTTAAGGAAGCTGATAAATAACTTTATCTGTCTGCCAGTTGAAGTAGGCTACACTGCAATGTTTTCTTCCTGCTTGTATTAGTCCCTTTGTAATCCCTTAACATTTGGGGTCCACAACCCTTCTGCTGACCCTATGTCTGTGAATGTCTCCAGTAAGTCAGTTTTGAACCTCTGAAACCTCTGATTTCAGAATCCATGTCACTAGTTTTTTCCCACTATGGTGTCTGTAATGATAGAGAGTTGATGTTACTAATGTGTCACATGTTTAGAGTAGGGGATATATCTAAAGGAGCCACTAACTGTTCTTTATTTTCTAAACTTTATTCTGAATCAGATAAAGTCATTGTACTGTTCATTATCTGAACTTCATTGCTCTGAGTTTCTGTAAAAATGTCAGTAGAGATCTATGGTATGTTTTTGATTGTACTTGAGTATTTGGGTTTATAAAGCAGGAGAGTTACTGCTTTGGAGAAATATATATTAATTATAATATATTATATATATTTTGTTTATTGCTATAATTTTTGTGGCTGTTTGAGAACTCAGAACTAGTTTTGGGCTCAGTTGTACTAAAGGCACAATGTAATACATTTCCCTTTAAAGTTTGGTTTTTACTCCTCTTGTGTCTTAGTTGTTAGAAATTGTTTTATATTGTTTATTGCAAATAACTTTAGCCAAAACCTCTATTGAGACTATATTTCATGTAATTTCCAGTATTAAAACCCTGGACCAACTCTTAATTATCTCTTTTATATGAAGTCAATAGTTTCTTAATTTCCTATTACTCCTGACATATTCCTCTCTAATCTATCTATACTAAAATAGTTCACAGAAAAACCCTGGCTGTATTGTTCTTCTTTTCAAGACTTTACAGTAACTTTTGCTTTTTTATGAACACAAATGCATTGTATATAACTCTTTACTTATTCTCTAAAGTGGGTTCAGTCTAACTTTTCAGGCTTTCTCCTTCTGATCTTCCTCTTTGAAATTTATATTTTAGCCCAGCTTGACTACCCGTGACCAACCAAATTGCTCTAGGAAGAACCTAAGCATCAGTCATTTTTCCTTCTCTTTCTTTGTCACCTTCTTATCATTAAATAAGTCATTTATATACTGAGCTTTTAACGTGTCTCAGATATATCCACTTCTGCCCATTTGCATGGCCACTATGTAAATTCAGGCCATGATTATATCTCCACAACTACTTTACTAGTCTTTCAATCCATTCTTCATGTGGGAAGGAAAATGAGCTTTTACAATCCAAAAACGTCATGTTACTACCCTACTTAAAATTTTAAGTGGTGTAAAATAAAACCAGTGTTCTTGTCATAGCTTGTAAAGTCTTGCATGATTTAGCTCCTGCTTATCTTTTGAAGCTCATTTTACCCCCCATTCTTTCGGCTTACTTGGCATTAGCAATACCAACCTCTTATCTGTTCCTTGAACACAGAAACGCCTGTCCTGTCTCAGAGCCTTTCCCAAGCTAGATGTCAGACCAGAGGAGGAGTTGGCAAGCTGTATCACTCATAAACCAAATCTGGCACACCACCTCTTTTTTATTCAATAAAATTTCTTTGGAGTACAGCCATGCCCATCGGTTGAGGTATTGTTGGTGGCTGTTTTCATTACCCCAGTGTCAGAGCTGATTAGTTGCAACAGAGAACAAATGAGCTGCAAGACATGCAAGCATTTACTCTTTGAAGCACTGCAGAAAGTTTGCCAATTTCTGAATTACAGCACTCATCTTCCTTTCTCTCTGGCTGGTCTTTTCTTGTTCTGCAGTTCTCAAGTGAAATATTTGCCTGACAAAGTCAGAAAGATCACCATGTCTAGAAGGCTGGTTACTTCCTAGATTTTCTATCATCTTACTGAGTTTGTAATTCCTTCACATATATCTCATGCTTTATGTAAATATTATTTGTTTGCCTGTGTTTGTACCTTTTATTGGACCATTTCTTTTTTTTTTTTTTGAGGCACCAGGGATCAAACTCACGACTTTGCACTTGCCATTTCTTAAGTGCAGGGAATATGTCATTTTTTCCCCCTCATTTTACACACGGTTCTGAAAATAAAACCTGATCACAGTAAGTAACACCAAATAATAAATGTTAACTGACCAAATGAATAAAAATGTCCTATTTTTCCAGTTTCATTGAAAAGGTTTTTTTTTGCTTGATTAATATTTTAAAGTTTTTTAAAATATATCCCTTACCAATTTAAACTACACTGGGAAATACCTTTATAAATTCTATCTTTGTGGAGCTCTCATTGTCATAATCTAGCTCAGATTATTAGAGAATAATGTTTAAATCCTTATTCTCTCTTGGGTTGATGTGACATTACGTTTACTTGAGGAGAAGTGATAATCCACAGAAACATTTTTGTTATTGAATAGTTATATCAGAATTAAATACAGTAACTCTGATAGACAAAAAGCTCTGAAGAATTATCTCATCAAAGCTATACATAAACTCAAGACATATTTTCTTTTTTCCCCATTCCTCTACCCTCCCTTCAACCCCTCTCCCCCTACATTTTACAAAAACTTTGTTTCCATGTTTTTCTTCTTGTCTCATTTTTTTCTTTTCCTGCCTTCCTTTCCCTCTCCACTCTTCCTAGTTCCCCTTCCCGTTTGAATATTTTCTTCTATCTATTATACAATATCTATTATATATTTTCATTCTTATTTACACTTTTGGCTTCTGACACCAGAGAAACTGTGAGGTATTTACATATGTGTGTCTGATTTATTTCACCTAAGAGTATGGTCTCAGCATCCATTCATTTACCTAGAAATAGGTCAAGATTATCCTTATTTATGGCTGAGTAGTACTCCATGTTATAAAAAAATCACATCTTTACCCATTCATCAGTTGATCAACATTTGGACTGTTTCCAAGATTTAGCTATTACAAACTGTGCAGCTATAAACACAGGTGTTCAAGTCATATTTTCTTAGAGGTAATTCTTTTATTAAAAATGAAAATATCCAATCTTTAAAAAATTAGGACATACACATATAAATTTCCTAATATAGTATGGCCTTAGTAATAAAATTAATCAGTAATACTCTGGAGCATCTACTGTGATCAAAGCATGAATAAAAACAAACAAACATACACTTTACCTTTAGGGATTACAGTTTTGATCAGAACAGTTCTATAGGTGGCATCTGGAGATGTTTATTTGTCTTGCATATGTGCTTTTAATTATAAAACTGAAAGTTCTGATGTGTTAAGAGCCATGTGTAAAGCTAATAAATTAGTTGTGTAATCTTATTTGAGAAGTCATGTTCTATGATATTTTGAGTAGATTTATCTGAACAGAATGGAAAAAGAATAAAGAAAGGGTAAGATACCCAGATAAAGAATATGATGAAACCATCTGTAAAGAGAAGAAAAAAACCTGGGGAGACCTGGTTAAAGTTATTAGCAGGATGGAGTTCCGTTTAAGATTTGGATATGAGGCTATCTAGTTTATAAGAGCAGAGAGAAAGATAGGTTCCCGGAAGATTTCATTAAATTTTGATAATTAAAAATGCTAGCCAGTAAGATAGAATTTTAAAGAAATCATAATGTTTTGTTTTGGGAAATAGTGCTGTATTTTTCTGATCATCTTCAAAGTTTAAGGAAAACTACAGCACTAATTATGGAAACACCTGATGCTTGGGTCTAGATGCTTAGTTTATAAAAGGAAAGCAAGAAGGCCTATAGCCTTTCATTCTATTCTACATACATCATGAATGTATGTAGTGTTGTTAGTGATAGATAAAATTTAGTTATAAAGCTATTCCAGTGATAGAGTTATCCTGGATGTAATTACCTGGATTAACAACTTTATATAAAATAGTAATTTATTACTCTACATATATGCTAGCTACAAGAATAATCTATTGCATTTTGTATTAATGGATTTTTAATTACAAGGAAGTAATTTTAGTAGCATTTTGATGAGTCTCTTTCTCTCTTCTAGTTAACTGGAATTCAAAAGATTTGCAAATGATTCCTCCAAAATTAACAAATGATATTTTCAGTAATTGGAATTTCAGATAATCTTTTATTACCAATATTTCTCTGAAGACTTCAGTTTGTGTTCTTCCATCATTTTGCTAGGTGATTGTTAGAAGATTTCATAGAGAAAGTAGAGTCATAGAAATTTCCTTAGTTTCAAATTTGTCCCAGTGGCAAATTCATTTATAATTTGTTCTATCAACATTTCTTATGTATATGCTAGAAATATAAAAAATTTAAATCAGTTATTCTATCCCCTTTAAAAACTTTGAGACTGATGGGTGATTAATACACACATAAACTAAAATATCTGTAGATAATAGAATAAAAAACAGACGTTGCAAGGTGATGAACTTAGTTTACAGTCTGTTCGCTATAATTCACTAGCTATTTGATTTTAAGCACATAACATCTTATTTTCAGCATGCGTTATGTGTATATGTGAGTGTTTGTGTTAAACACTCCTACATGATAGGGTTGTTTTGCTAATAATGTAAAATCATACTGCAAAACACACAGCAGAGTACCTGGCAAATAATAGGCTTTCAGTAAATTACAGTCATGACTATAACATTATTATGCACTTTAAATGTGATATTCAGATGTTTTGGGGAGAATGTAAACATTTTGCTGAAAGATACACCTTGGTATGGAGAATATTTCTAGAGTGCTTTATATGTCTGAATGAAAATAACTTGATACTCAATTTCTGTAAATAAAATGATACACACTATATCTTTATTTTTCTTTCATATAGAAGCCTATGGTACTGGCCTGCATTTTATAAATATAAGTTCTGAACTGAGTTAACATAATTAAGGCATAGCTTACTTTAAACAAATGGATTTGAAAGGTACCTTGAAAATAAGATGAAAGAAATGTTTGCTTTAATATTAACTTCTATTTGCAGAAAGATCCAAGATAAAACTCCAGAATTGGAGGGTATCTCAAGAATAGTTTTGGCAATATTTTTCCAGATGATAAAACTGGTGACCAAAAGAATATTTCTAAGGTCTTTCTAAAGTCATCAGCAGAACTGGAACTCTTGATTTCTAACCAGCTCTTCCTCTTGTGTCTGGTTCCATTTAGTTTGGGACAATATTGTAGGACAGGTAACATTTTGAATTAGTTTTTTAAAAAAAGTTTAAAATATGAATCTACTTATAAAAATTGAATCTGTTAATGACATTTTGTGGGGGAACACTGACATTGCTTGTGAGGAAATATGGTGAGACAGTGATGAATCCACTCAAGCAGTTTAGAAGTTTAACTGAGAGACTCAGCAGGGTGCCAGGGTTCTTACTTTGTAAATATCCTCATCCTGTACAAAGCAGAGCAAGGAAATCTTGTCAGTGCTACAACCCCCTAAAAGGGGGTGGTGGCCTGTGTATAATACATGGGAGAAGAGGCTATTTTTGCCCCTTTTTGCTCTGGTTACTGCCTAGAAGTGTTGCCCCAGTGCCATGCCACCCTGCCTCGGAGCCAGCTGATTATGGACTGAAATCTCCAGAACCTGTAAGCTAAATAAACTTTTTCTTGCTTCACTTTGGGTTTCAAATGCTTTATCCCAGCAATGAGAGAAAACTAACCAAGACACTGGGCATATTTTTTCACTTTTTTTTTAATTTTATGGAAAAAAGGTAAAACATAATTTCAAAACACAATAATAGGAGAATAACGAGAGTTAGTACATTGCATAGATGACAATACTCAGAGTACAAAATATGGACATAAAAATTTCTCCAATTGATATTTTTGATGACTAATGCTGCTCAGGATTGAGGTAATTGGTAAGAACTTGTGCTGCCACAGGGGAGCATGGTAGGGTATATCAGTTGTAGGCAAGAGATGTATCACTTGGGAAAACAGAGGTTTTCCCACATAGTGTGAGAATGTAACTATTCCCCTGTAGCAACAAAAAAATCTCTAGTAGAAATGTTTATTTCTCATTACTGCATTTGGGCTATTGTTTAAGTGGTATGTTTCAGGAGTTGAGAGGTTTACTCATATTGTAAAGTGTTAATCTTTTCTTAAAACAAGCACAACACAACCATAGTGATTGCCAAAAGTGGGCAGGACATATAAGAATTTTAAGAGCAGACAAAATGATGATAGTTATTTTATTAAGTGCTTACCAGTCCAGGTGCTTACCAGATGTTATGTGCTTTACATACCTTCTTTCATTTAATCATCACAATGACTCTATCATGAGAATACAATGATTATCCATGACATATTGACAAGGCAACCAAAGCTTTCAGAGATCAATTTAACAGAAGTTCATATAGTAGATAGAGATAACATCCATCTGAAATCAATTTATGCTTTACAATGTACCATCTTCCTATACTCTGGAAATGAAGCAAGACCTATGACACTAACAATGATGAGTCTCACACATGCCAGTTTTTATCTCTGAGGAGTGTTGAGGTTTAAAATGATAGTACATATATGTGAAACCAGGTCACTTAACTTTTTTCCCAGTATATAACACTTTCTATTTGCATATTTATAAGTTATGAATCCAAACAATTAAAATAATTTGAACAACTACAAAATGGCAATAAGTTACATTTTTAAAAGCTACTTTTTTATTTTAAAGAAAATAGAACAAAACAAAACAAAGCAAAGCCAAACAAAACAGAATAGAGTCAAACACAATATAGCATTTCAGAAGAGAACATTGCAAGCAATAAAAGTCTTCAAAACATAACAACAGGAGATTAACAATGGTTACCCTACTGTCTCTTGCCTTCTTCGAAATGGTTGTTCATACATTTACAGACAATAAACTCAAACAAAACAAAGTAATATAAAACCAGATAAAACAAGAGAGTGAAAGCATTACAGGCTTTCAAATCAGACAACAAGAAACCAACAATGGCTACCTCAATGTCCCCTGTTTTTCAAAAGAGCTGTTCCTATCTTCTCACATATTGCAATCAAATAGTAGAAAAGAGGCTTAAACCAATCAAATCAAAGAATAAAAGCACCATTTGACTTCAGAACCTTTTCCCCATATTTATCAGGAATTTGTATCTTATTGAGCCTTTCAGTTTCTTACACTAGGGAGATGACGTGGTGTTTACACATGTGTGTTTGGTTTATTTCACTTATGAGTATGGTCTCAAGTCACATCCATTTACCTATAAAAGCGTCAATGTGATCATTCTTTATAGCTGAATAGTATTCCATTGTATAAAAGTACCACATCTTCTTTATCCATTCCTCAATGGATGGGCATTTGGGTTGTTTCCAAGATTTGGCTATTATATATTGTGCTGCTCTAAACATGGGTGCACATATACCACTGTGGTATGATTTCACTTCTTCTGGGAACATGCCCAGAAATGGCATAGCTGGGTCAAATGGGACTTCCAAACCTAGCTTTTTGAGAAAGCTCCAGACTGATTTCCACAGTGGCTGCACCAGTCTATACTCCCACCAACAGTGGAGAAGCATTCTTTTTTCCCCACAGCCTCTCCAGCATTTATTGTTGGTGGTTTTCTTAAACCTGGTCATTCTTTCTGGAGTGAGATGAAATATCAGAGTTGTTTTAATTTGCATTTCTCTGATGACCAATGATGTTGAACATTTTTTCATGTATTTATTTGCCATTTGTATTTGTTCAGCTGAGAAGTGTGTTTTCATCTCAGATGCCCATTTTTTGGATTGGGTCTTTGAATTTCAAGGGCCTGAAATTTTTAAATTCTTTATGTGTTCTAGATAGAAGACCATTGTCTGGAGGGCAGTTGACTAAGTTTTTTTCCCAATTTGTGGGTTTTCTTTTCACTCTGTTGGAGATTTCTTTTGACATGCAAAAACTTTTTAACATGACAAGATCCCAGTTGTTGATTCTGGGAAGTGTTTCCCATGCAGTTTGACTTTTGTTTGTGAATTCTCCACCTACCCCTATGTTTTCAAGATTTCTACCTACTTTGTTTTCCAGCAGATTTAGTGTTTCTGTTTTAATATTTAGGTCTTTGATCCACTTTGACTTTAGTTTAGTGCATAGTGATAGGCTTGGGTCTAGTTTTAGTTTTTGGCATATGGAAAGGTAGTTTTTCCAGCACCACTTACTAAAGAGGCTATCTTTCTTCCAGTGAACATGTTTGGCCCCTTTGTCAAAGATAAGGTGGCTGAGTGTGCTTCTAGTTGGGGTTGTACCTTCTAATCTATTCCATTGATCCTCAGGTCTATAAAAGCTACTTTTTTACAGCCTGAAAAACATTTCAGACTAACTCAGCTTTTGTTCTGTTTCACTATCATCCCATCTAGCTTCTTTCCTCACCAGTTATTATTTAGATCTAGAAGGTCCTGGAAACTCTCACACACTCAGAGGTGGGGCTTGTGGTTGCTGCTTGGATTGTTGGGGTACTCTACTCATCAGTGGATTCATCCACTCAATGGTTCAGCAACTGAGTGTGCAGACTGGAGGCAGGTCATGGGTGTCACCCCACGTATACCTCCTCCCTTCTGTCTCAGCTTCCTGGCAGCGATGACTGAGCAGCTTTCCTCTGGCAGATGGTTCCACCATGCCCTTACTATCTTGGAGCCAGCAGACTGAGGACTGAACCTTTTAAAATTAATCCCCTAAAAACCGTGGGTCAAAATAAACCTCTCCTCCTTTAAGTTGTAGGTGTTGGATGTTGTGTCCCAGCGATGAAAAAGTTACTAACACAACCAGCCTGGAAGTACTTTTTTCCCCTCTGTCTGTCAGACAGGAATAAAGGAGAGGCAGACAGATGAGGACTTCCTTGTCAGTAGTTCTTAGCTCTTTCACATGAAAAGGAGCAGTGCCATCATATCCAATCTCTTTTCCTCTTACAGTATTAAACAGCTGAAATAAGTAAACTACCAAAGAAATGCTTGTTGAGTGTACAGCTTATACTGACACTTGTGGTTTATTATGCTTCACTTGTCTACTTCTCCAGTTCAAGAGTTTCTTTGGAAGGCAGTGGATTCTTCTTTCACATTTCTGCCATCCTCAGTGTCTGATAATTTAATTTCTTATCTCAGCACTATCGAGTTTGTAAGACAAGGTTGCCGTAACAGTGGAGGGAGGGGTGCAAGCCCTTGGGTCAGGCTCTGCGCAGGTGCCACGCTCCTTTGACGTTTAAGCATTTGCCACTCAGCTGAAACACTGGAAAGCAGTTTAAGAAACTGAGCCTTCCTTATTATTAGGTACTGACTCTGTATATGGTGAAGCATGTGTGACTATTTGAATAATGATATTAACTTCTATTCTCAATAAGTGTACATCTCCTGACCTTCTCGGGCCCATTGATACTTCTCAGCCATAAAGCAAAGAGCACACTTTCTTGTTCTCATCATGGAATAGGACTAATAGAAATGCAGCTAGCAGATTTACAGTCCAGCCTCGGCAGTACACTTGATTTGTTCCTGTGGTTGGACAGGCAGAAGAACTATAGTAAAGTTTATGATGGCAATATTAAATTGTTCTCCCAGAATTTAATGACTATTAAAAAGCCACTATCTTTGCCAAAGCCGTGCAAGGGGCTAAAATTATATTTAAAGGAAAATATTGCATAGATGCATAACTGCCATCTATTGAAGAAGGCTGTTCTTAGGAGGCTGGGCACAATTACCTCAAATCTTCATTAATGGTGTTGTTTACTTTGGCACTACCAAGAAAGGTTTTAATATTTTTGTGTTATGGTTTATTCCAAACTTCAAATTCTTTTTTTCCTGACAGGGGCCAACTCAAGTTCTATTTATGGTCCTTTGATTTCCATGAATAGAGAAATAGCTCCACATTTTCAAAGGCACTTGTATGGAAAGATAAAATTTTTATATCTTAGCAACAACAAAAAGAATGACATTCTTGTCTTTGAAAGTACTATGGTCTCCCTCCTGAATTATTTGGACTTCCTATATTACTTTTTTAGATCCTTTCCTCTTTATTGTTTAAGATTCAGTTCCATTCTGTTGGATTCTTTTCTCTTCATCTTACAGTAAAATTTACCTTTCCAGCCATAACTAGCTTTGACTTTCCAAGTTTTCTCAATATGTTCTGTAAAATGATTGATGGACTCTACTTTCTTTTGTATAAGGGTTAAAAGGACATAGTAAAGGAATTAAATGGTCATTTTTCTTCTTCCAACACTACTTCACTCATATGAATTATAAAGACAGTCAGGAAGCATGGTGAGAAAACTACAAGTCAGAATACTTTGAGGATGATTTCCGTTGAGTGGGAGTTGCTTGATTTTGAATCAAGAATCACAGAGAGATTGGGAACTTGGAAAAATCAGGTATGACCAACAAAAGACTTCAAATGGAGGCTGAAAATAGAAGATCAATTAAAAGTTTGTATGTAATATGATAAACTTTCTCCTTACTTCCATGCCAATTGCTCAAGCCTGAATATCTGTGCTCCAAGCAAAATATCTGAAGATTCTTCTTCAGGAAATTACTCCCCAATCCCCACCCCCAAAAAGCCCTACGAGTTTCATATCCTGAAACTCTACAATTTAGAGTTTCATATCCTGAAACTCTACAATTTAGATTTTTAAAGGATAATTTTAAAAAAAGATAATTTATGGAAAACTGATTCCTGGTCCTAC